>CANSZD010002008.1:22500-37500 GCA_947648045.1 Beta corolliflora | reverse complement strand
CGAGAGGTGGGGATTCATTTCGGGAGCCCGAACTTTTGAACTCGATCATGTATACTTTGTCTCTAATAGTTCAAGTCCGGGTTCCATTCTATATGGAGCTCGGATACAAACCGCTTTAGGGAGTTCCATGGAGTACTTGTTCAAGCAGACCAAAATGGTACTTCCTATCTCGAATACTCTCTTTAATTGTTTCATAGCAAAGTTTTTTTTGCTCATCGTGATGATTATTACTAGTTAGTTAGTACCTTAACCGAGGTCTGAATTAGCCATATAGTATATGTTTCACATATGTGCTCAGCATGTGGTGGTTTATAATGATGATGTAGTTTGGTGTCTCTGCATGGTCCACTGGTTTGGTGCCTTGCTATCCACTTGCCACCTTGTCAGTGTCCTATGAGTCACATTTTGGTCATCTCCATTCCTATGTAGAATCAACTCAAGGTACTTGATATACTCTTTGAGTGGCGACTTATTTTCATTTAGTGCTTCTTTCTTTTGTTGTTGTTGTTGTTATTGCAGATTAGGGTTGCCCCTCGATCTTATACGTCGTGGGAAAATGAAGGGCGCAACTCGGTCTATGTCCGAGTCAAATAGCCGGCTCTCTTCGTCTCCGTCTTTCTTTTCCTCTACATTTTAAACCTCTCTAAATTCTTTTTCTTTTAGCTTCTTTCGCAATTTAGGTTTTTTATTTTATTTTATTATATCACCTAATTATACAAATTATAACTTCATCAAGAATCATAATTTTGAGTTCCTTTAAAAATGGTTATTGCATGACTTCAAATGTTGTTGTATGGGTACATCCAAGTTTGGTGTCGGACATATTTCATATGGCCGACATGAGTAACTTAAGACGCGATCTCACCAAGAAGATCCAAGCCATTCCTAACAAACGAGCCGAGATGGTGCTCGCGGCCACACCGAAGGACAAAACAAGGGAATCTTCCCTCCGCCGACTCATCATAGTCATACACGTGTCAAAGGATCACGCATCCTGTCAGATGAATAGTACTACTATAAATAGCCAAATGGTACTATTCTGCAGGTACACTCTCTCACACTCTAAATACTACTTTCTCTCTCTCCCCTAAAATCCTTATCTAGCACTTACTTACTTGAGCGTCGGAGGGGGTTTCCTCGCATCCCCCCGAGGGTAGTTTACGTTTGTCTTCCTTGCAGACTTCCAGTCACGGACGCCCACTTAAGTACTGACGGACATCTCTGTGTCCGCCACCGTTTCAACGCCGAAACAACTTGGCGCTAGAAGGAGGGGTCTCCCATCTTTGTGAAGCAGTCATGGATAAGACAAGCAACGCAAGTCGTGGACCACCAGGGTTTGAGATCGGACAGGGATCTACTCGGCCCACTATTACGGACCATTGGGCGCACCTCGCTCAATACAAGGGTGCCCGAGAACAACAATGAGCATGAAAACTCCCCGAGAACAATGTATCTCGAGTAAATCCAAATGGAGTTCCAATCAACTGCGCTCACCGAGTCAATTCTCTCCGGAGCAGTTGAAGACGGTAGCATCCTTCATCCAGATGCTAGCAGGCACACCTCAACCTGATGGTAATACTCCAACCCCCAATGCTAGAGCACCCCGTAAACGATTGCCGCCATTAGGGGGAAGAAATGCTGATGGTACGCCAGTAAGAAGAATGCGTTCCTTCACTCAAGAGGGCCGACAGTTGGAAAGACAACTGGAGGATCCTGAGTATGAAGAGACGTTGATGGAAACAGAAGAGCTTGATTATTCAGAGGACGAGAATCAAAGTCGCTCAACCCGAGAGTATAGCACCCATGGTGCTAGTAACTATTCGGTTGGCGGACACCTGCTGATCAAGCCCAAACTCTCTCCATTCATGCCAGAGATTTTAAGCCACCCGATGCCAAGAATCAAAATGCCATCAAGCAAGTACGATGGTAGTTCAGACCCTGACGACCACATCGCGGCTTACGAAGGACACATGTACTTGTACACGCAAATAGATGCAATCTGGTGCAAAGTATTCCCGTCCACTCTCACTGGCATCGCTCAGACTTGGTACAAGAGTCTAAAACCTAGTAACGTATCCAGTTTTTCCCAGCTTTCGTCCATGTTTAGTACTCATTTCGTAAGCAATAGGCGCCGTGAGCGCACTACTGGCGAACTGTTGTCGATAAAGCAAGGAGAGACGGAATCCCTTCGTGACTATATTGGACACTTCAACGTTGAAGCCGTATTCATTCCTAGGCTACAACAGGATGTGGCAGTTCTAGCACTGATGACTGGACTGAGAGAAGGATCTCAATCGAAGTTATCCGGGGCCGAAAGACTTTCACGTCATTAGGGCCGGTCGTGGCAAAGCAAATGATTTCATAAGAGGAGAAGAATTCGACAAGGCGCCTAGCAGCCAACATCGCGAGTCCGACAAGAAGAAAGAGGATAAATCACGGAAGGATAAGGGTCGCGAAGCTGATCGTGGCCGGGATGAAAGAAAAGAATCCAATATGGTAAAAAAAAAGGAAATGACCGAGAACGAGATGGCCGGTAAAAAAGTGAACGCAAAGATAGATTTGACGCGTACACCCAACTCACTACTTCCCGGGCACAAATATTCACCATGAACAAAGAAAGTAACAAATGGCAGAGACCAAGAAAGATGTTTCACATGAACCGTGATAAGACTAAGTGGTGTGATTTTCACGGGGATCACGGCCATGTAACTGAAGACTGCCGCCACCTGAAGGATAATCTGGAAGATCTTATCCGCAGAGGATACTTCACTCAGTATAAAGCTCAGACCAATGAAGGTGATTTGGTAAAAGCTAGAGATCAGAATGTTCAATCTCGGATAGGTGAAATACATGTGATCAGTAGCGGCCCAATCCATGGCGGAAGTGTCAGCGAGGCGAATGCTAGTCTCAAGGAATTACGGCATCAGGTAAACTTTAATGAGAGTTGCCAGTGGAGAAAGCCACCAGCCATGCCGGCCATGCCATTCTCGTTGGAAGATGCAAAGCATGTGGTATATCCTCATGACGACCCACTGGTGGTCACCTTGAAAGTTGCAAACTGCTTGATTCATAGAATTTTGGTGGATGGAGGAAGTTCCGCTAATATTTTATTCCTATCTACTTTCGAGAAGTTAATGATAGGCCGGGAGCACTTACAACCAGTTCGATACCCGGTGATCGGATTCACTGGAGCATCCGCAATACCAGAAGGAATTATAAAGCTACCGGTCAGGGTTGGCGAGAACAATGAAGCCAGAGATGTGATGGCTGAATTCCTGGTAGTAGATGTTCCGGGAGCATATAATGCAATAATAGGAAGACCGCTAATCCACGATGTTCAGGGAGTGGTATCTACTTATCACTTAACTATGCTGTATGTATCCAATTCGGGTACGATAGCGAGGATAAGAGGAAATCAAGAAATAGCAAAGTCATGTTATTTAACGGCTCTGAAACAGCCGACAAGAAGGGTTCCTGTTGAAGAATCATTTCCGCCATCAAGGAAGGAAAAGAGAGCTAAGAAAAAGGCCGTGGCAGAAGAGCAATCTGAGAAAAAGAATGAAAATGCTATGGAGGTAACCATGGAGGAGCTAGAAGCTCGACCAGAAAATTTGCCAAGGCCCAAGCCTGATGGAGAGTCCAAGTTAGAAATGTTGGCGGATGATCCCAAAAGGACCGTGGCTGTCGGAACGGACATGGACCCAGAGGTCAGGATCAACCTGGTGAGTCTCCTACGAGAGAACGCTGATGTATTCGCGTTCTCGGCGGATGATATGCCGGGAATAGACCCGACCGTGATGGTCCATCGTCTGAATGTCGACAGCTCGGTTCGTCCAGTCAAGCAGAAGAAAAGGAATTTTTCAATTGAAAAGAACAAGGCCGTCAGAGAAGAAGTTAATAAATTACTGGCGGCTGACTTCATTGAAGTTTGTGATTACCCAGAGTGGTTAGCAAACGTTGTTATGATGAAGAAATCAAATGGCCAATGGCGGATGTGTGTTGATTTCACCGACCTTAATAGAGCGTGTCCAAAAGACTGCTATCCCTTGCCAAGAATTGATCAGTTGGTAGATTCCACTAGCGGCCATGCACTATTAAGTTTCATGGACGCGTTTTCAGGGTATCACCAAATTAGCCTTCTCGAAGCTGATAGGAAGAAGGCTGCTTTCATCACAGACTGTAGAGTCTTCAACTATAAAGCAATGCCTTTTGGCCTAAGGAATGCTGGGGCCACGTACCAAAAGTTAGTCGATAAGGTATTCGGTGACCAGAAGGGAAGAAACATCAAAGTCTATGTAGACGACTCAATCGTCAAGAGCAAAACAGACCGTGAACACCTCGATGACTTAGAGGAGACTTTCAGCACTCTGAGAAGATACAAGATGAAACGCAACCCAAAGAAATGCGTATTCGGGGTGAGAGCTGGAAAGTTTTTGGGGTTCATGGTCAGCAAAAGAGGGATTGATGCCAACCCAGACAAGGTACGAGCTATTATGGATCTGCCAGAACCAAAGAATGTCAAAGATGTCCAGAGGCTAACTGGGAGGATGGCAGCGTTAACCCGTTTTATTTCAAAGTCGGCCGATAAGGCCCTTCCCTTTTTTGCATTATTAAGAGGAAACAAAAAGTTTGAGTGGGGCGAGGCGCAAAGCCAAGCTTTCATCGCGGTCAAAGAGCACCTCAGAACTTTGCCCACAATCACTCGACCAGAGACGGGAGATACGCTACAATTGTATATCTCGGCCTCACCGAAAACCATCGCGGCCGCTTTGTTGGATGAAAAGGAAAAGAGGCAGCGGCCGATATATTTTGTCAGCCATATCTTGAACGGTCCAGAAAGCCGCTATCAATTGGTCGAGAAGATGGCTTTGGATGTGATAATTGCTGCTAGAAAGCTCAGGCCGTATTTCGATTGTCATCCCATTCAAGTCTTAACTAATCAGCCACTGGAGAAGGCATTACAAAAGATGGATAGCTCTGGGCGCCTTATGAAGTGGGCAGTTGAATTGTCCGAGTACGACATCCAGTACAAACCTAGGACCACGATAAAAGCCCAAGCATTAGCGGATTTTATCGTAGAAGCATCTTACGAAGAAGAAGAGCAAGTTGAAAAGAGCACTTGGATGTTGGAAGTGGATGGCTCATCAGCAGTGAATGGCTCAGGGGCCGGCATTGTAATGACTAGCCCAGAAGGAAACGCTTTTGAGTACGCCATCAAGTTCACCTTTCCAGCTTCAAACAATGAGGCAGAATATGAGGCCGCAATCGCTGGAATAAGGATGTGCATAGCCGCTGGGGCTAAGAGTGTATCTCTGAGAACGGATTCGTAACTTGTTAATGGCTAGTTAAAAGGAGAGTTTGAGGTCCGAGAAGCCAATATGCAGAAGTATGTGGAGAAGGCCAAGGAATTGATAGCCCAGTTGGCTCACTTTGAAGTTCAAGCCATTCCTAGGGCCAACAATACTAAAGCGGACGCACTCTCAAAACTGGCAAGCTCTGATTCTTTGAACATAGAGAGATCCGTAATGGTGGAAGTTTTAAAAGAAAAAAGCATCACTGAAAAAACCGTAAGTGTAAATAGCGTCAATCAGCAAGGTGAATGGTTCAGTGAAATAGTGGCTTACAAGCTTACAGGTTCACTTCCCTCAAATGCTATGGAAGCCTAGAAATTAAAGCGGCAAGCTAGTTGGTATATCATCTACCAGAGTGAGCTTTATAAAAAAATCCTTTAGCTTACCGCTGCTAAAATGCGCGACGGCATGGGAATCCAGGAAGATATTGGAAGAAATTCATGAAGGGATTTGTGGGAATCACATCGGAGGAAAAGCGCTGGCATTGAAAGCATTGAGAGCTGGATATTATTGGCCGAGCATGTTGGCGGACGCACAAGGTTATGTCAAAAAGTGTGATAAGTGCCAAAAATTTGCTCCCATTATCAATAGGCCCGCGAATGACCTTCAACCCATAATATGTCCGATACCATTTACACAATGGGGTCTGGATATTCTCGGACCATTCTCAGCGGCCACTGGCGGTCGAAGGTTCTTGATTGTTGGTATCGACTATTTCACAAAATGGATCGAAGCAGAGCCGACAGCAAAGATAAAGTCAAACCAAGTCAAAAAGTTCATTTGGCAAAACATAATGACAAGGTTTGGTATACCAGCTGCGATAGTCTTTGATCACGGCGCGCAATTTGATTGTCGACCAATCAAGAATTTTCTCGGAATTTAGGGTCAAGTTTGCATTTTCAGCCGTGTGTCACCCGCAGAGCAATGGGCAAGCTGAGGCCGCGAATAAACAAATTCTAGCAACTCTCAAGAAGAAGCTGGATGAATTCAAAGGAGCATGGGCCGACATGGTTCCAGCAGTATTATGGGCCAATAGAACAATCGAAAAGGAAGCAACTGGAGAAAGTCCATTCAGATTAGGTTTCGGGACGGAAGCAGTTTTGCCTGTAGAAGTTGGTTTACCGTCCTATCGGATCAAGCACAAAGATCTAGAGAGCAATGATCAGGCTTTGAGAGAAAATCTAGATTTTCTACCAGAAGTAAGGTTGGTAGCAGAACTTAAAGCCGCTGCATACAAGGATCGTATCGCAAAGCTTACAAGAAAAGAGTTCTAGAGAGGCCGCTAGCGCCCGGGCGATCCGGGTATTACGAAGGACGGCCGAATCGGAACGGCTCATACGAGAGGGGAAGTTAACAACCAACTGGGAAGGGCCATATCAGATAGCAAAAGAAATTGGTCCCGGATCCTTTGCTTTGAAAACAATGGACGGCATCGAACCTTAAAATTGTTGGAATGCTAGCGTTCTAAAAGAAATATTATGTTTAGACATCTTATAGGGCCGCTATTCTCTTGTGAATAATTTAAAATACTACGTTAGCGCTCTGATTAATTATCTTTCATGGGTAGATATGCACAACGTAACTTAACTGTATGCCATAGACATTCTTAACGGCCATATAACAGGCCAAATACAAAATGACCACATAACAGGTCAAGTACCAAAAACGACCATATAACAGTCAAGTATAAAAACGACCATATAACAGGCAAAGCCTTTACACGGCCACATAACAGGTCAGGCTTCAAGGCGGCCATATAACAGGCAAAGCTCATAAATGGCCATATAACAGGCATCAAAGTCCCAATATACGTTCAATTTTTTATGACGGACTTCAGTGTCCGAGATACGACATGTTATTGCGAACCCAAAAAAGCAGAGCAAAAAATAAAAATTTGCTAAGATAGCTTCATTACTAATTAATGGCATGGCGACCAACTACAAGCAAAAATGTGGGCAGCCATCAAAAAGGCATCAAAAATTTATAACAAGAATTGTAATTAAAAGCATATCTAAAATACATGCCATATTAGGCCGAATTCAAAGTCTTTTACAAAATACTGAGAAAATAAGCTTAGCAGCTATTGGAGGCAATAGAAAAGCCCGGAGAAGACCGCCAAACACATCAAGAGGTAGGGACTTCCTCATCTGGGATAGCAGGGAGGACGTTAGCAATCACTTCTTCCTCACAAATGAAGGGTTCACCTTCAAGAGGTTGCATATGAACGCCTTTGCCAAAGGCAGCCTCAATGTCCTCCCAGTTAAAGGAGGGATGGGTATGGCAAACACATCTCTTCGCGGCCACCCACCCACCATCGTACCTTTCTCCCAGAAGACCCACAAACTCATCCGACTTCCCGAAGTTCATTACGGCCTAGAGGACCTCGCTCTAAGACCGCCCAAAGATTTCTTCAGGTCCTCGGACAAAGACTGGTAGTGGAGATACTGTTCGATTAGCTCAATGGCGGAATTGTTAGTCTGCACAAAAAAAAGGGGGGAGTTAAAAAATAATAATAAAAAAATTTACTACGGCCATGTCATGTGCAAGCTGAGCTGCCGGCGCTACCAATTTGTCCGCCGGACAATCAATAGGCAATTGGATGTCCTTCAGAAGTCGGTAACCCAATGTACCGCCGTTGGCCGGGATGTCAGCATATAGAGACTCATCCTGCCTCACATCCCAATTGGGTTGATAAATTTTTCCGGGAGTGGAAGGAGGACGAGAAAAAGCAGCCTTCACGGCGGCACTGAGAATCACTTCCTTCTGCTCGATCCATTCATGAATCCGAGAAAATATTCCCGGACCAAGCCCCGACAGAAAAGTAGGAGAGCTGAGGACGTCATATATTTTCTGCCGCATTGAAGAGCCGGATCCCAACGCCGTCCCAATGCTGTCGATAGTAGCATTAAGAGGAGAGACTCTAACGGCAGCGGCAGACTCCCGGACAGGACTACTGGTCCTAAATGTTAATGGAAGATCCAAGATTTTGGGACTCAGAGGCTGCAGCAACATCCACAGCCTGCCTTTTGTTGGGGCTCTGGGTATCAGACTGCTCGCGGGGCCGCCTTTGACCCACAGCTCCGTTACCTCCGCCATGGCGGACGGGAACATGGACGACAGGACGAGGAGAATCCTGGTCCCCACGACCAGCAAGTCGACCGGGAATACGCCCGGGCGTGCGGCCGGCACGACGAATGCTGGCGCGACCCGAATTGCGACCACCACGGTCGCGATCAGCACCTCGGAGACCTCCTGTGAGGCCGTGAATGGTGTCATAGTCAAAAACTGGATCCTCAGGAGCCTTCGACATGGGTTTGCAGTTTTCGTCCAGTCCTAGCTCCTCAAGATCTAGGCTGACAGGACCTGTAAGATAATCCGACAAGAATTAATACAATGATTAATAGGCAAAGGTTAAGGTACAAGTCCTATGTCGGACAAAAAAACAAAAATGCACACCATCAGGATGGGTCCGGCAGAGATATACGGCTGATAGGGGCTCATTTCCGAGTATGTACTTAGCATTAGGAAGCCAGGTGTGAGGAATCCTCTCTTCCACCCTTTCACCGTCGACAACCACATAAGCAAGCTCGGACGCAAAGTAGTCAAAAGCTTTCTGCTCAGCCACCGATAAACCATAGGACGGCACATCCTCCATTCGAGTGACGGGTTTGGTGAAGTGACGGTTAAGAGGAAAAGTGTCTGGAACCTTCACCCAATAGAAGGCTGGCTGCCATCCCTTTAATCCGGTCAACTTGGGGTATACAGTGAGTTTGTTCTTGACCGACATCAAAGACCACCATCCCTTCTCAGTTGATCCATTCCTTCGCAGCCAATGAAGCCGGCGAAAAAGGTTCAATGTCTCGGGAAACCCCAAATATCGACACACCCAAATATAAGCCATGATATGCCTAACAGCTAAGGGTGTTAATTGGGCTAGACAGACATTAAAGGCCTTCAGAATCTTCACTAAAGTTAAATCTAAAGGGAAGCGCAGCCCAAACTCAAAATGATGGGCATAAACAGCAATGTGCCCTGACGGGCACCCGGTCACTTTAGCTCCCTCATCTGGGACTACCAACTTATATTCAGCCGGGAAACCATATAATTCTTCTCCAACCCGACAATAATCTTTCGTGATGGCATGCTCTCACCATGAAGAGCATATGCGTACTGTCTTTGGACCGCTACTATAATCTAATGGCAACCAAATCCCGGAATGTAACACGTCGTCCCGGTCAGGAATTGGTTCGGGCCGGGAACCAGAAGCCATGCTAGAGCTCTCTCCCACAGCAATCTCAGATCGACAAAGAATTTGCTCTCGTCCAGAAGTCGAGGGACCATTAGCTTCGTCCATAGTGGCGATAGAATCGTTGTCGGAACCTAAATCAACAACAGGTGGATGAGAAGGGCCGACATCATGAGCAAGGCGGTCGTAAAAATCATCCGCCATTAAAACCCCAGCATCTGATAGGCTATCTAACCAGGCATGTTTCCTCAACGGCTGAACATTAAGTCCGGGAACAGCATCTGGGGGAGGATTCCTACCAGTCCGTCGAGGTAAGATTTGGTGCCTTAATTCCCTTAGAGTTTGTCTATCACCACTCATCCTCGCGGACATATATTGAGAAGTTAAATTTTCTTGTTCGGGAGTGGAACGGTCGTTAAGAAACTTAGATCTAAGTTCCCTATCCCTATCAGCAGTAAGGGGCAAGTCGGCTAATAACCGTGTTCTTCCTTCCCTAGGGCTGGAAGTAGATGAACTATGTCCGCCAGAAAAGGAAGAGGGAGACGAAGGGTCGCTCTCAGACATGAATTTATCACTTAGAATGTTCTGACTATCTGAATGGTCCGACATAGCACCAAAGAAAGAAAGGAATGGAAAGCGCAGTTGAAAGGAAGTTGGAAAAAGGTACCTGAGAAAAGCCGACGGGAAATGACCGGAAAACCAAGCGAATTCCCAGAAAAGCGCAGCAAAAGGCCCCAATAGCACGAACAGAAGAATCCTCTGAGTCAAACAACGCCGAAAGAAATAAGATTAACCGGAAAGTTGAAAGCTTTGAAGAAACCCTTGATTAAAACCAGGTGAAAAAAGGCGAAAATACTAGAATCCTTCAGGAGAAAAGAGCGACAAGTAACCTAAAATATTTTTGAAGAGATCTGGTCACAAAAAGGCAAGATTTTGGCAAGAAAAAAGAGGTTTGAAGTTCTTGGAGAAGTCGCACAAACCAGAGAAATGTGAAAGGTTGAAGACGAAGTGTAAAGAAAGAAAAAAGAAAAACTGATAATACCTTATAAATGCAGGATTGAACGGCCAGGATAAATCGACCCATCAAATCCCCTTACTGATGCATGCCAAGTGTTGCTTGCTGAGCCAACCCTAATAAAAATAAGGAAAAATGAGCGGGATTTCATGAAAAGGTCATCATTGCACTTTTTCGAAATTCGAAGTTCTCCCCTGGGCAACACGTGGCAATGCAAAAAATTGTTTCCAACATGCACAAGTTCACTCGCGTCCACAATGCAACATCAATGCCGGTCACGACCCCCAATGATGCTGGGGGGGCTAGTTGTATGGGTACATCCAAGCTTGGTGTCGGACATATTTCATATGGCCAACATGAGTAACTTAAGACGCGATCTCACCAAGAAGATCCAAGCCATTCCTAACAAACAGGCTGAGATGGTGCTCGCGGCCACACTGAAGGACAAAACAAGGGAATCTTCCCTCCAGTCAGACTCATCATAGTCATACACGTGTCAAAGGATTACGCATCCTGTCAGATGAATAGTACTACTATAAATAGCCAAATGGTACTATTCTGCAGGTACACTCTCATATTCTAAATACTACTTTCTCTCTCTCTCTACAATCCTTATCGGGCACTTACTGACTTGAGCATCGGAGGGGGTTTCCTCGCATCCCCCTGAGGGTAGTTTACGTTTGTCTTCCTTGCAGACTTGCAGTCACGGACGCCCACTTAAGTACTGACGGACATCTCTGTGTCCGCCACCGTTTCAACACCGAAACAGTTGTGATTAGTAACACCGAAATGTAGGAATGCATTTATTAATCTTCTACCTACGTTGATGTTCTTTTCCATTGATTGTAGCCAAGTTGTGTTACTGCTGTTATTAATGTCCCTCGGTCTTTGTTGTGGTTGCTATTTTTGTGGTTGTTGTTGTAGTTGTAGTTGTTGTTGTTGTTGTGGTTGTGGTTGTTTGGTGAGGGATCGATTGTTATGATACGGCGATGTCTGAATATGAAGTAGAGTATATTAAGTAGTCATTTGAGTGCTCCATGTTTCTTAGTTTACCTGAAATTCGAATGCCTCACTACAAATTTGTGCATTTCCTTCATTCCTCGTGTTTCCATCTATAATCTGCTTATTGTATTAACTTCTGCATTAAGCAACACTTAGTAGCTCTTTGTTGCGGTACTGAGTTGATATTTCAAGTACGACATGTGAACTATTAACTTGTATGAGTTTCATCTAAAAACATGTTCCCCATCCTGCAGAAAAACTACGGGAGCTAGCTTGGAGTGGTGTGCCATCCGAAATGCGCCATGTTGTCTGGAGACTTCTTCTGGTAAGATAATACTTGTAAGATTCTGTATTTGTGGCGCATACCTTCGCATGTATGCCCCAGATTATTTTTCTTCTTACAGCGTTCAAAAACGATAAGATAGTGATGTTTTACGTTTGCATAAAGATCACATGGAGTTACTTTTTTACTGTTCATTTGGGTGTGTGTAAAGCTGGTGGATACCCTGGGTACTTTGAAGAGCTGGGTTGTAAGTTGGAGTACTTATCCTGTATGAAAAAAGATCACTCTAAGGCAAAGAAATAGCAATAGTTCTATTTGCTTCATTTGTATAAATGTTTTTCATATGTATAAAAAGATCACTCTGAGGCAAAGAAAGAGCTGGGTTGTAAGTTGGAGTACTTTATGTATTTCTAAGGTTTGTCTTTTCTGAAGTAGCAGGTATAATCTAATGATTCGTTTTTGTTTAATGGGCAAGTGCTTAGCTGCACTCTTCTTGAAATCTGATAGCTTTACTCTTAGGTTTCTGCCTAATTGCGTATTTATTAGTTGCAAAGTGAAGTTTTTTTATTGTTTATAAGTTTGAACATGAACTTACAGCAGGGATATGCACCACCTAATTCAGATAGAAGGGGAGGAGTTTTGAGAAGGAAGCGGATTGAGTATCTTGATTGTGTTGCACAGTATTACGACATTCCTGATACTGAACGTTCCGATGATGAAATTAACATGATTTGCCAGGTGTGTGTTATGCTAAAGTAGTATTTGTTTCATTTTCAGGTAATTGCTGGAATCAGGGTTATTTATGATTTCTTATGGCCTATGTTTGTTTACTTAATAGATTGCAGTTGACTGTCCCAGAACTGTGCCTGATGTAACTTTCTTTCAGCAACCTGCTGTCCAGAAATCTTTGGAGCGGATACTCTACACATGGTCTGTAGTAATTTCTGTTTTTGTTATATCATCTATTTACAAAGCAAGGTCGTCCATTGAGTCTACAGCTTTGCAGAATATTCTGTTTTTGTGACCAGTTTTAAGGGGAAGACTACATTAGTGTTAGATTTAATTCTGACTTGTTTATACAGCTAGTGTTACATACTAAAAAATCATCATCAATCTGCGTTCTGTTGTTGGTTGCCACTATGTTTCCTTTAGGAATATTTTTCTGTTTTCTTATGCTCATTTCAGTTTGTTATTTTGTGTCACCAGAGCCATCCGGCATCCTGCTAGTGGATATGTTCAAGGAATAAACGATCTTGTGACACCATTTCAGGTTGTATTCTTGTCCGAACACTTAGAAGGAAGCATTGATACTTGGTCAAGTTTGGACCTCTCTGAGGATAAAATTACTAATGTCGAGGCTGATTGCTATTGGTGCCTCTCAAAATTGCTTGATGGTATGCACCATTACACGTTTGCGCAACCAGGAATCCAAAGACTTGTTTTTAAATTGAGAGAATTGGTTCGGAGGATTGATGGTATATCCTAGTTGTTGACTCCCCTATCATTGTACTATATTTGTCTTTCTTGTAATACTGATATAAGTTTTTGGCTTTGCATCTTCATGTTTGGGGAGTTGTTGAATTTATGGCTACATCGCGTGGAATTGATGGTGAGAATTCTTCACTGTCGTTTGATGGTGGTGATAAGCAATGGAACTTGATGGCCAGTCTAGCCTGTGCTTATGGAACTTGATGGCCAGTCTAGCCTGTGCTTATGGAACTTGATGCTTGTGCAAGATTATAGTTGTTAATATCTTTATGTATCATTATTTATGCTTATGCTTCAATTGAGCATAATATGCTTAATAAAATGATTATTGATATATATTATTGATTTTGTATTGATTAATAATGAAAAAATGCAATTTTTTTTTATTGGTTTTTGGGGTGGTTAACTGCTGTGGGTCAAAACCGCAGCAGTTAACTTGCATAATTGCTCCGGTTTTCACCCAAAACCGCAGCGATAAATGATTAACTGATCCGGTTTAGGACCGGATCAGTTAATATTTGGGGACTGCTGCGAGGCCAACCGATGCGGCCCAAAACCGGAGTGGTAAGCCCGATTTTGACCGCATCCGTTAAACTTTTTTCCACTAGTGTTTGCTCTTTTGCAATCTTGAGATCTATGTCCCAACAAACTGCATTTATCACAAACTATGGGTTTCCATTCATACCATATCTTAACAACCCTCAACATGCCATTTTCATCATGAAACTTCAATTCATCAGGGAGGTTTTGCTTCAAATAAATTTCTATTTGGACTCTAGCAAATTATAACTTGTCCCGATTCAAAGTGGCTTTATCAGCTTATATATACGCCCCCAATGATCCCACTATCTTGCTCAAACATTTTTCACCCCAGAATTTCAAGTCTAAATTCTTCAATTGTATCCATATTGGAACCAAACTAATTTCATCTTTAAAATTTGGGATATTATCTCAGATGACCCAGACATATAGGCCTTTTTCCCAAATAACCTTGACATTTTCACCCCTATCTCGGATAACCCTAAACTTTTATTTTGTCATTAAACTTGACGGAATGAATAACAGCGTTAACTATGGTATTAGAACAATGATAATTAGGGCTTTTTTTTAAATAAAAAAAGACCCAAATCTTTCACTTTCTCTTTTTTGTTCTTCTTTCATTCTATGGGTCATGGAATTTCGTGGCAGCAACCACGATTGACAACAACAGCAAGTCAACAAACACCAAAAACATCATCTTAGACCTTCATCCTCTCTCCTTCATTCAATGTCAAGCGTTGCTGCTGCTGCTAATCGACCCAAGCGAACTTGTTTTCCCTCTCCATCATTCACTATCGCGCGTCGTACTGTTGCTGCTCGACCCAGGCGAACCTGTTTTCTCTCTCCTCCGCGTGAGCTGCTGCCGCTGCCCCTTTTATTCGTTGTGTTGTAGTCACCGTCAGCGTTCTGAGCAACTAGTGGATGAGTGGATGATCTTGCTATTGTTGAATTTGGTTATTGTTTATTTTTGTGGCTTAATGTTATTAATTATGGGTTTATCAATTGGAATTGATATTTTGTTAAATGATACTGGAATTGATACTTCGAAACCCTAAAATTTAGATTTTCAAGGAGT
>CANSZD010002008.1:2500-17500 GCA_947648045.1 Beta corolliflora | reverse complement strand
TCATAGTCATACACGTGTCAAAGGATCACGCATCCTGTCAGATGAATAGTACTACTATAAATAGCCAAATGGTACTATTCTGCAGGTACACTCTCTCACACTCTAAATACTACTTTCTCTCTCTCTCCCTAAAATCCTTATCGGGCACTTACTTACTTGAGCGTCGGAGGGGGTTTCCTCGCATCCCCCCCCGAGGGTAGTTTACGTTTGTCTTCCTTGCAGACTTCCAGTCACGGACGCCCACTTAAGTACTGACGGACATCTCTGTGTCCGCCACCGTTTCAACGCCAAAACAACTTGGCGCTAGAAGGAGGGGTCTCCCATCTTTGTGAAGCAGTCATGGATAAGACAAGCAACGCAAGTCGTGGACCACCAGGGTTTGAGATCGGACAGGGATCTACTCAGCCAGCTATTACCGGACCATTGGGCGCACCTCAGTTCAATACAAGGGTGCCTGAGAACAACAATGAGCAGCAAACTCCTGAGAACAATGTATCTCAGGTAAATCCAAATGGAGTTCCAATCAATCTGGCTCAGCTGAGTCAATTCTCTCGGAGCAGTTGAAGACGGTAGCATCCTTCATCCAGATGCTAGCAGGCACACCTCAACCTGATGGTAATACTCCAACCCCCAATGCTAGAGCACCCCGTAAACGATTGCCGCCATTAGGGGGAAGAAATGTTGATGGTACGCCAGTAAGAAGAATGCGTTCCTTCACTCAAGAGGGCCGACAGTTGGAAAGACAACTGGAGGATCCTGAGTATGAAGAGACGTTGATGGAAACAGAAGAGCTTGATTATTCAGAGGACGAGAATCAAAGTCGCTCAACCCGAGAGTATAGCACCCATGGTGCTAGTAACTATTCGGTTGGCGGACACCTGCTGATCAAGCCCAAACTCTCTCCATTCATGCCAGAGATTTTAAGCCACCCGATGCCAAGAATCAAAATGCCATCAAGCAAGTACGATGGTAGTTCAGACCCTGACGACCACATCGCGGCTTACGAAGGACACATGTACTTGTACACGCAAATAGATGCAATCTGGTGCAAAGTATTCCCGTCCACTCTCACTGGCATCGCTCAGACTTGGTTCAAGAGTCTAAAACCTAGTAACGTATCCAGTTTTTCCCAGCTTTCGTCCATGTTTAGTACTCATTTCGTAAGCAATAGGCGCCGTGAGCGCACTACTGGCGAACTGTTGTCGATAAAGCAAGGAGAGACGGAATCCCTTCGTGACTATATTGGACACTTCAACGTTGAAGCCGTATTCATTCCTAGGCTACAACAGGATGTGGCAGTTCTAGCACTGATGACTGGACTGAGAGAAGGATCTGCAATCAGAAGTTATCTGGGCCGAAAGACTTTCACGTCATTAGGGCCAGTGCTGGGCAAAGCAAATGATTTCATAAGAGGAGAAGAATTCGACAAGGCAGCTAGCAGCCAACATCGCGAGTCCGACAAGAAGAAAGAGGATAAATCACGGAAGGATAAGGGTCGCGAAGCTGATCGTGGCCGGGATGAAAGAAAAGAATCCAATATGGTAAAAAAAAAGGAAATGACCGAGAACGAGATGGCCGGGAAAAAAGTGAACGCAAAGATAGATTTGACGCGTACACCCAACTCACTACTTCCCGGGCACAAATATTCACCATGAACAAAGAAAGTAACAAATGGCAGAGACCAAGAAAGATGTTTCACATGAACCGTGATAAGACTAAGTGGTGTGATTTTCACGGGGATCACGGCCATGTAACTGAAGACTGCCGCCACCTGAAGGATAATCTGGAAGATCTTATCCGCAGAGGATACTTCACTCAGTATAAAGCTCAGACCAATGAAGGTGATTTGGTAAAAGCTAGAGATCAGAATGTTCAATCTCGGATAGGTGAAATACATGTGATCAGTAGCGGCCCAATCCATGGCGGAAGTGTCAGCGAGGCGAATGCTAGTCTCAAGGAATTACGGCATCAGGTAAACTTTAATGAGAGTTGCCAGTGGAGAAAGCCACCAGCCATGCCGGCCATGCCATTCTCGTTGGAAGATGCAAAGCATGTGGTATATCCTCATGACGACCCACTGGTGGTCACCTTGAAAGTTGCAAACTGCTTGATTCATAGAATTTTGGTGGATGGAGGAAGTTCCGCTAATATTTTATTCCTATCTACTTTCGAGAAGTTAATGATAGGCCGGGAGCACTTACAACCAGTTCGATACCCGGTGATCGGATTCACTGGAGCATCCGCAATACCAGAAGGAATTATAAAGCTACCGGTCAGGGTTGGCGAGAACAATGAAGCCAGAGATGTGATGGCTGAATTCCTGGTAGTAGATGTTCCGGGAGCATATAATGCAATAATAGGAAGACCGCTAATCCACGATGTTCAGGGAGTGGTATCTACTTATCACTTAACTATGCTTTGTATGTATCCAATTCGGGTACGATAGCGAGGATAAGAGGAAATCAAGAAATAGCAAAGTCATGTTATTTAACGGCTGCAAACAGACCGACAAGAAGGGTTCTGTTGAAGAATCATTTCCGCCATCAAGGAAGGAAAAGAGAGCTAAGAAAAAGGCCGTGGCAGAAGAGCAATCTGAGAAAAAGAATGAAAATGCTATGGAGGTAACCATGGAGGAGCTAGAAGCTCGACCAGAAAATTTGCCAAGGCCCAAGCCTGATGGAGAGTCCAAGTTAGAAATGTTGGCGGATGATCCCAAAAGGACCGTGGCTGTCGGAACGGACATGGACCCAGAGGTCAGGATCAACCTGGTGAGTCTCCTACGAGAGAACGCTGATGTATTCGCGTTCTCGGCGGATGATATGCGGGAATAGACCCGACCGTGATGGTCCATCGTCCGAATGTCGGCAACTTCGGTTCGTCCGATCAAGCGAAGAAAAGGAATTTTTCAATTGAAAAGAACAAGGCCGTCAGAGAAGAAGTTAATAAATTGCTGGCGGCTGACTTCATTGAAGTTTGTGATTACCCAGAGTGGTTAGCAAACGTTGTTATGATGAAGAAATCAAATGGCCAATGGCGGATGTGTGTTGATTTCACCGACCTTAATAGAGCGTGTCCAAAAGACTGCTATCCCTTGCCAAGAATTGATCAGTTGGTAGATTCCACTAGCGGCCATGCACTATTAAGTTTCATGGACGCGTTTTCAGGGTATCACCAAATCAGCCTTCTCGAAGCTGATAGGAAGAAGGCTGCTTTCATCACAGACTGTAGAGTCTTCAACTATAAAGCAATGCCTTTTGGCCTAAGGAATGCTGGGGCCACGTACCAAAAGTTAGTCGATAAGGTATTCGGTGACCAGAAGGGAAGAAACATCAAAGTCTATGTAGACGACTCAATCGTCAAGAGCAAAACAGACCGTGAACACCTCGATGACTTAGAGGAGACTTTCAGCACTCTGAGAAGATACAAGATGAAACGCAACCCAAAGAAATGCGTATTCGGGGTGAGAGCTGGAAAGTTTTTGGGGTTCATGGTCAGCAAAAGAGGGATTGATGCCAACCCAGACAAGGTACGAGCTATTATGGATCTGCCAGAACCAAAGAATGTCAAAGATGTCCAGAGGCTAACTGGGAGGATGGCAGCGTTAACCCGTTTTATTTCAAAGTCGGCCGATAAGGCCCTTCCCTTTTTTGCATTATTAAGAGGAAACAAAAAGTTTGAGTGGGGCGAGGCGCAAAGCCAAGCTTTCATCGCGGTCAAAGAGCACCTCAGAACTTTGCCCACAATCACTCGACCAGAGACGGGAGATACGCTACAATTGTATATCTCGGCCTCACCGAAAACCATCGCGGCCGCTTTGTTGGATGAAAAGGAAAAGAGGCAGCGGCCGATATATTTTGTCAGCCATATCTTGAACGGTCCAGAAAGCCGCTATCAATTGGTCGAGAAGATGGCTTTGGATGTGATAATTGCTTCTGCTAGAAAGCTCGGGCCGTATTTCGATTGTCATCCCATTCAAGTCTTAACTAATCGGCCCTTTGGAGAAGGCATTACAAAAGATGGATAGCTCTGGGCGCCTTATGAAGTGGGCAGTTGAATTGTCCGAGTACGACATCCAGTACAAACCTAGGACCACGATAAAAGCCCAAGCATTAGCGGATTTTATCGTAGAAGCATCTTACGAAGAAGAAGAGCAAGTTGAAAAGAGCACTTGGATGTTGGAAGTGGATGGCTCATCGACGGTGAATGGCTCGGGGCCGGCATTGTAATGACTAGCCCGTAAGGAAACGCTTTTGAGTACGCCATCAAGTTCACCTTTCCGGCTTCAAACAATGAGGCGAGAATATGAGGCCGCAATCGCCGGAATAAGGATGTGCATAGCCGGCCGGGGCTAAGAGTGTATCTCTGAGAACGGATTCGTAACTTGTTAATGGCTAGTTAAAAGGAGAGTTTGAGGTCCGAGAAGCCAATATGCAGAAGTATGTGGAGAAGGCCAAGGAATTGATAGCCCAGTTGGCTCACTTTGAAGTTCAAGCCATTCCTAGGGCCAACAATACTAAAGCGGACGCACTCTCAAAACTGGCAAGCTCTGATTCTTTGAACATAGAGAGATCCGTAATGGTGGAAGTTTTAAAAGAAAAAAGCATCACTGAAAAAACCGTAAGTGTAAATAGCGTCAATCAGCAAGGTGAATGGTTCAGTGAAATAGTGGCTTACAAGCTTACAGGTTCACTTCCCTCAAATGCTATGGAAGCCTAGAAATTAAAGCGGCAAGCTAGTTGGTATATCATCTACCAGAGTGAGCTTTATAAAAAATCCTTTAGCTTACACGTTTGCTAAAATGCGCGACGGCATGGGAATCCAGGAAGATATTGGAAGAAATTCATGAAGGGATTTGTGGGAATCACATCGGAGGAAAAGCGCTGGCATTGAAAGCATTGAGAGCTGGATATTATTGGCCGAGCATGTTGGCGGACGCACAAGGTTATGTCAAAAAGTGTGATAAGTGCCAAAAATTTGCTCCCATTATCAATAGGCCCGCGAATGACCTTCAACCCATAATATGTCCGATACCATTTACACAATGGGGTCTGGATATTCTCGGACCATTCTCAGCGGCCACTGGCGGTCGAAGGTTCTTGATTGTTGGTATCGACTATTTCACAAAATGGATCGAAGCAGAGCCGACAGCAAAGATAAAGTCAAACCAAGTCAAAAAGTTCATTTGGCAAAACATAATGACAAGGTTTGGTATACCAGCTGCGATAGTCTTTGATCACGGCGCGCAATTTGATTGTCGACCAATCAAGAATTTTCTGTCGGAATTTAGGGTCAAGTTTGCATTTTCAGCCGTGTGTCACCCGCAGAGCAATGGGCAAGCTGAGGCCGCGAATAAACAAATTCTAGCAACTCTCAAGAAGAAGTTGGATGAATTCAAAGGAGCATGGGCCGACATGGTTCCAGCAGTATTATGGGCCAATAGAACAATCGAAAAGGAAGCAACTGGAGAAAGTCCATTCAGATTAGGTTTCGGGACGGAAGCAGTTTTGCCTGTAGAAGTTGGTTTACCGTCCTATCGGATCAAGCACAAAGATCTAGAGAGCAATGATCAGGCTTTGAGAGAAAATCTAGATTTTCTACCAGAAGTAAGGTTGGTAGCAGAACTTAAAGCCGCTGCATACAAGGATCGTATCAGCAAAGCTTACAAGAAAAGAGTTCTAGAGAGGCCGCTAGCGCTGGGCGATCTGGTATTACGAAGGACGGCCGCAACTGGAACGGCTCATACAGAGGGGAAGTTAACAACCAACTGGGAAGGGCCATATCAGATAGCAAAAGAAATTGGTCCCGGATCCTTTGCTATGAAAACAATGGACGACATCGAACCTTAAAATTGTTGGAATGCTAGCGTTCTAAAAGAAATATTATGTTTAGACATCTTATAGGGCCGCTATTCTCTTGTGAATAATTTAAAATACTACGTTAGCGCTCTGATTAATTATCTTTCATGGGTAGATATGCACAACGTAACTTAACTGTATGCCATAGACATTCTTAACGGCCATATAACAGGCCAAATACAAAATGACCACATAACAGGTCAAGTACCAAAAACGACCATATAACAGGTCAAGTATAAAAACGGCCATATAACAGGCAAAGCCTTTACACGGCCACATAACAGGTCAGGCTTCAAGGCGGCCATATAACAGGCAAAGCTCATAAATGGCCATATAACAGGCATCAAAGTCCCAATATACGTTCAATTTTTTATGACGGACTTCAGTGTCCGAGATACGACATGTTATTGCGAACCCAAAAAAGCAGAGCAAAAAATAAAAATTTGCTAAGATAGCTTCATTACTAATTAATGGCATGGCGACCAACTACAAGCAAAAATGTGGGCAGCCATCAAAAAGGCATCAAAAATTTATAACAGTAATTGTAATTAAAAGCATATCTAAAATACATGCCATATTAGGCCGAATTCAAAGTCTTTTACAAAATACTGAGAAAATAAGCTTAGCAGCTATTGGAGGCAATAGAAAAGCCCGGAGAAGACCGCCAAACACATCAAGAGGTAGGGACTTCCTCATCTGGGATAGCAGGGAGGACGTTAGCAATCACTTCTTCCTCACAAATGAAGGGTTCACCTTCAAGAGGTTGCATATGAACGCCTTTGCCAAAGGCAGCCTCAATGTCCTCCCAGTTAAAGGAGGGATGGGTATGGCAAACACATCTCTTCGCGGCCACCCACCCACCATCGTACCTTTCTCCCAGAAGACCCACAAACTCATCCGACTTCCTGAAGTTCATTACAGCTAGAGGACCTCAGTTCTAAGACCGCCCAAAGATTTCTTCAGGTCCTCGGACAAAGACTGGTAGTGGAGATACTGTTCGATTAGCTCAATGGCGGAATTGTTAGTCTGCACAAAAAAAAGGGGGGAGTTAAAAAATAATAATAAAAAAATTTACTACGGCCATGTCATGTGCAAGCTGAGCTGCCGGCGCTACCAATTTGTCCGCCGGACAATCAATAGGCAATTGGATGTCCTTCAGAAGTCGGTAACCCAATGTACCGCCGTTGGCCGGGATGTCAGCATATAGAGACTCATCCTGCCTCACATCCCAATTGGGTTGATAAATTTTTCCGGGAGTGGAAGGAGGACGAGAAAAAGCAGCCTTCACGGCGGCACTGAGAATCACTTCCTTCTGCTCGATCCATTCATGAATCCGAGAAAATATTCCCGGACCAAGCCCCGACAGAAAAGTAGGAGAGCTGAGGACGTCATATATTTTCTGCCGCATTGAAGAGCCGGATCCCAACGCCGTCCCAATGCTGTCGATAGTAGCATTAAGAGGAGAGACTCTAACGGCAGCGGCAGACTCCCGGACAGGACTACTGTCCGGAATGTTAATGGAAGATCCAAGATTTTGGGACTCAGAGGCTGCAGCAACATCCACAGCCTGCCTTTTGTTGGGGCTCTGGGTATCAGACTGCTCGCGGGGCCGCCTTTGACCCACAGCTCCGTTACCTCCGCCATGGCGGACGGGAACATGGACGACAGGACGAGGAGAATCCTGGTCCCCACGACCAGCAAGTCGACCGGGAATACGCCCGGGCGTGCGGCCGGCACGACGAATGCTGGCGCGACCCGAATTGCGACCACCACGGTCGCGATCAGCACCTCGGAGACCTCCTGTGAGGCCGTGAATGGTGTCATAGTCAAAAACTGGATCCTCAGGAGCCTTCGACATGGGTTTGCAGTTTTCGTCCAGTCCTAGCTCCTCAAGATCTAGGCTGACAGGACCTGTAAGATAATCCGACAAGAATTAATACAATGATTAATAGGCAAAGGTTAAGGTACAAGTCCTATGTCGGACAAAAAAACAAAAATGCACACCATCAGGATGGGTCCGGCAGAGATATACGGCTGATAGGGGCTCATTTCCGAGTATGTACTTAGCATTAGGAAGCCAGGTGTGAGGAATCCTCTCTTCCACCCTTTCACCGTCGACAACCACATAAGCAAGCTCGGACGCAAAGTAGTCAAAAGCTTTCTGCTCAGCCACCGATAAACCATAGGACGGCACATCCTCCATTCGAGTGACGGGTTTGGTGAAGTGACGGTTAAGAGGAAAAGTGTACCGGAACCTTCACCCAATAGAAGGGATTTGCCATCCCTTTAATCCGGTCAACTTGGGGTATACAGTGAGTTTGTTCTTGACCGACATCAAAGACCACCATCCCTTCTCAGTTGATCCATTCCTTCGCAGCCAATGAAGCCGGCGAAAAAGGTTCAATGTCTCGGGAAACCCCAAATATCGACACACCCAAATATAAGCCATGATATGCCTAACAGCTAAGGGTGTTAATTGGGCTAGACAGACATTAAAGGCCTTCAGAATCTTCACTAAAGTTAAATCTAAAGGGAAGCGCAGCCCAAACTCAAAATGATGGGCATAAACAGCAATGTGCCCTGACGGGCACCCGGTCACTTTAGCTCCCTCATCTGGGACTACCAACTTATATTCAGCCGGGAAACCATATAATTCTTCTCCAACCCGACAATAATCTTTCGTGATGGCATGCTCTCACCATGAAGAGCATATGCGTACTGTCTTTGGACCGCTACTATAATCTAATGGCAACCAAATCCCGGAATGTAACACGTCGTCCCGGTCAGGAATTGGTTCGGGCCGGGAACCAGAAGCCATGCTAGAGCTCTCTCCCACAGCAATCTCAGATCGACAAAGAATTTGCTCTCGTCCAGAAGTCGAGGGACCATTAGCTTCGTCCATAGTGGCGATAGAATCGTTGTCGGAACCTAAATCAACAACAGGTGGATGAGAAGGGCCGACATCATGAGCAAGGCGGTCGTAAAAATCATCCGCCATTAAAACCCCAGCATCTGATAGGCTATCTAACCAGGCATGTTTCCTCAACGGCTGAACATTAAGTCCGGGAACAGCATCTGGGGGAGGATTCCTACCGGTCCGTCGAGGTAAGATTTGGTGCCTTAATTCCCTTAGAGTTTGTCTATCACCACTCATCCTCGCGGACATATATTGAGAAGTTAAATTTTCTTGTTCGGGAGTGGAACGGTCGTTAAGAAACTTAGATCTAAGTTCCCTATCCCTATCAGCAGTAAGGGGCAAGTCGGCTAATAACCGTGTTCTTCCTTCCCTAGGGCTGGAAGTAGATGAACTATGTCCGCCAGAAAAGGAAGAGGGAGACGAAGGGTCGCTCTCAGACATGAATTTATCACTTAGAATGTTCTGACTATCTGAATGGTCCGACATAGCACCAAAGAAAGAAAGGAATGGAAAGCGCAGTTGAAAGGAAGTTGGAAAAAGGTACTCGAGAAAAGCCGACGGGAAATGGCCTGGAAAACCAAGCGAATTCCCGAAAAGCGCAAAAAAAGGCCCCAATAGCACGAACGAAGAATCCTCCCGAGTCAAACAACGCCGAAAGAAATAAGATTAACCGGAAAGTTGAAAGCTTTGAAGAAACCCTTGATTAAAACCAGGTGAAAAAAGGCGAAAATACTAGAATCCTTCAGGAGAAAAGAGCGACAAGTAACCTAAAATATTTTTGAAGAGATCTGGTCACAAAAAGGCAAGATTTTGGCAAGAAAAAAGAGGTTTGAAGTTCTTGGAGAAGTCGCACAAACCAGAGAATTGTGAAAGGTTGAAGACGAAGTGTAAAGAAAGAAAAAAGAAAAACTGATAATACCTTATAAATGCGGGATTGAACGGCCGGGATAAATCGACCCATCAAATCCCCTTGCGATGCATGCCAAGTGTTGCTTCTTGAGCCAACCCTAATAAAAATAAGGAAAAATGAGCGGGATTTCATGAAAAGGTCATCATTGCACTTTTTCGAAATTCGAAGTTCTCCCCCGGGGCAACACGTGGCAATGCAAAAATTGTTTCCAACATGCACAAGTTCACTCGCGTCCACAATGCAACATCAATGCCGGTCACGACCCCCAATGATGCTGGGGGGGCTAGTTGTATGGGTACATCCAAGCTTGGTGTCGGACATATTTCATATGGCCAACATGAGTAACTTAAGACGCGATCTCACCAAGAAGATCCAAGCCATTCCTAACAAACAGGCTGAGATGGTGCTCGCGGCCACACTGAAGGACAAAACAAGGGAATCTTCCCTCCAGGTCGGACTCATCATAGTCATACACGTGTCGAAGGATTACGCGTCCCGTCGGATGAATAGTGACTACTATAAATGGCCAAATGGTGCTTATTCTGCGGGTACACTCTCATATTCTAAATACTACTTTCTCTCTCTCTACAATCCTTATCGGGCACTTCGACTTGAGCATCGGAGGGGTTTCCTCGCATCCCCCGAGGGTAGTTTACGTTTGTCTTCCTTGCAGACTTGCGAGTCACGGACGCCCACTTAAGTGCGACGGACATCTCTGTGTCCGCCACCGTTTCAACACCGAAACAGTTGTGATTAGTAACACCGAAATGTAGGAATGCATTTATTAATCTTCTACCTACGTTGATGTTCTTTTCCATTGATTGTAGCCAAGTTGTGTTACTGCTGTTATTAATGTCCCTCGGTCTTTGTTGTGGTTGCTATTTTTGTGGTTGTTGTTGTAGTTGTAGTTGTTGTTGTTGTTGTGGTTGTGGTTGTTTGGTGAGGGATCGATTGTTATGATACGGCGATGTCTGAATATGAAGTAGAGTATATTAAGTAGTCATTTGAGTGCTCCATGTTTCTTAGTTTACCTGAAATTCGAATGCCTCACTACAAATTTGTGCATTTCCTTCATTCCTCGTGTTTCCATCTATAATCTGCTTATTGTATTAACTTCTGCATTAAGCAACACTTAGTAGCTCTTTGTTGCGGTACTGAGTTGATATTTCAAGTACGACATGTGAACTATTAACTTGTATGAGTTTCATCTAAAAACATGTTCCCCATCCTGCAGAAAAACTACGGGAGCTAGCTTGGAGTGGTGTGCCATCCGAAATGCGCCATGTTGTCTGGAGACTTCTTCTGGTAAGATAATACTTGTAAGATTCTGTATTTGTGGCGCATACCTTCGCATGTATGCCCCAGATTATTTTTCTTCTTACAGCGTTCAAAAACGATAAGATAGTGATGTTTTACGTTTGCATAAAGATCACATGGAGTTACTTTTTACTGTTCATTTGGGTGTGTGTAAAGCTGGTGGATACCCTGGGTACTTTGAAGAGCTGGGTTGTAAGTTGGAGTACTTATCCTGTATGAAAAAAGATCACTCTAAGGCAAAGAAATAGCAATAGTTCTATTTGCTTCATTTGTATAAATGTTTTTCATATGTATAAAAAGATCACTCTGAGGCAAAGAAAGAGCTGGGTTGTAAGTTGGAGTACTTTATGTATTTCTAAGGTTTGTCTTTTCTGAAGTAGCAGGTATAATCTAATGATTCGTTTTTTGTTTAATGGGCAAGTGCTTAGCTGCACTCTTCTTGAAATCTGATAGCTTTACTCTTAGGTTTCTGCCTAATTGCGTATTTATTAGTTGCAAAGTGAAGTTTTTTTATTGTTTATAAGTTTGAACATGAACTTACAGCAGGGATATGCACCACCTAATTCAGATAGAAGGGGAGGAGTTTTGAGAAGGAAGCGGATTGAGTATCTTGATTGTGTTGCACAGTATTACGACATTCCTGATACTGAACGTTCCGATGATGAAATTAACATGATTTGCCAGGTGTGTGTTATGCTAAAGTAGTATTTGTTTCATTTTCAGGTAATTGCTGGAATCAGGGTTATTTATGATTTCTTATGGCCTATGTTTGTTTACTTAATAGATTGCAGTTGACTGTCCCAGAACTGTGCCTGATGTAACTTTCTTTCAGCAACCTGCTGTCCAGAAATCTTTGGAGCGGATACTCTACACATGGTCTGTAGTAATTTCTGTTTTTGTTATATCATCTATTTACAAAGCAAGGTCGTCCATTGAGTCTACAGCTTTGCAGAATATTCTGTTTTTGTGACCAGTTTTAAGGGGAAGACTACATTAGTGTTAGATTTAATTCTGACTTGTTTATACAGCTAGTGTTACATACTAAAAAATCATCATCAATCTGCGTTCTGTTGTTGGTTGCCACTATGTTTCCTTTAGGAATATTTTTCTGTTTTCTTATGCTCATTTCAGTTTGTTATTTTGTGTCACCAGAGCCATCCGGCATCCTGCTAGTGGATATGTTCAAGGAATAAACGATCTTGTGACACCATTTCAGGTTGTATTCTTGTCCGAACACTTAGAAGGAAGCATTGATACTTGGTCAAGTTTGGACCTCTCTGAGGATAAAATTACTAATGTCGAGGCTGATTGCTATTGGTGCCTCTCAAAATTGCTTGATGGTATGCACCATTACACGTTTGCGCAACCAGGAATCCAAAGACTTGTTTTTAAATTGAGAGAATTGGTTCGGAGGATTGATGGTATATCCTAGTTGTTGACTCCCCTATCATTGTACTATATTTGTCTTTCTTGTAATACTGATATAAGTTTTTGGCTTTGCATCTTCATGTTTGGGGAGTTGTTGAATTTATGGCTACATCGCGTGGAATTGATGGTGAGAATTCTTCACTGTCGTTTGATGGTGGTGATAAGCAATGGAACTTGATGGCCGGTCTAGCCTGTGCTTATGGAACTTGATGGCCGGTCTAGCTTTGTGCTTATGGAACTTGATGCTTGTGAAAGATTATAGTTGTTAATATCTTTATGTATCATTATTTATGCTTATGCTTCAATTGAGCATAATATGCTTAATAAAATGATTATTGATATATATTATTGATTTTGTATTGATTAATAATGAAAAAATGCAATTTTTTTTTATTGGTTTTTGGGGTGGTTAACTGTTGTGGGTCAAAACCGCAGCAGTTAACTTGCATAATTGCTCCGGTTTTCACCCAAAACCGCAGCGGTAAATGATTAACTGATCCGGTTTAGGACCGGATCAGTTAATATTTGGGGACTGCTGCGAGGCCAACCGATGCGGCCCAAAACCGGAGTGGTAAGCCCGATTTTGACCGCATCCGTTAAACTTTTTTCCACTAGTGTTTGCTCTTTTGCAATCTTGAGATCTATGTCCCAACAAACTGCATTTATCACAAACTATGGGTTTCCATTCATACCATATCTTAACAACCCTCAACATGCCATTTTCATCATGAAACTTCAATTCATCAGGGAGGTTTTGCTTCAAATAAATTTCTATTTGGACTCTAGCAAATTATAACTTGTCCCGATTCAAAGTGGCTTTATCAGCTTATATATACGCCCCCAATGATCCCACTATCTTGCTCAAACATTTTTCACCCCAGAATTTCAAGTCTAAATTCTTCAATTGTATCCATATTAGAACCAAACTAATTTCATCTTTAAAATTTGGGATATTATCTCAGATGACCCAGACATATAGGCCTTTTTCCCAAATAACCTTGACATTTTCACCCCTATCTCGGATAACCCTAAACTTTTATTTTGTCATTAAACTTGACGGAATGAATAACAGCGTTAACTATGGTATTAGAACAATGATAATTAGGGCTTTTTTTTAAATAAAAAAAGACCCAAATCTTTCACTTTCTCTTTTTTGTTCTTCTTTCATTCTATGGGTCATGGAATTTCGTGGCGGCAACCACGATTGACAACAACGACAAGTCAACAAACACCAAAAACATCATCTTAGACCTTCATCCTCTCTCCTTCATTCAATGTCGAGCGTTGCAGCTGGCTTTGCTAATCGACCCAAGCGAACTTGTTTTCCCTCTCCATCATTCACTATCGCGCGTCGTCTTTGTTCTTTGCTCGACCCGGGCGAACTTGTTTTCTCTCTCCTCCGCGTGAGCTTCTTGCCTTGCCCCTTTTATTCGTTGTGTTGTAGTCACCGTCGGCGTTACGAGCAACTAGTGGATGAGTGGATGATCTTGCTATTGTTGAATTTGGTTATTGTTTATTTTTGTGGCTTAATGTTATTAATTATGGGTTTATCAATTGGAATTGATATTTTGTTAAATGATAATCTTGGAATTGATACTTGAAACCCTAAAATTTAGATTTTCAAGGAGTGAGAGAGAGGTAGAAGAGTAGATGACGCTTGAGCAATTGTCCCCAAATTATATTCTCCTAATTACTCACGCGAAATTTTAAACCCTTGTTCAACTTGAATTTTGTTTTTATTTATTTGGTGAGCAAAGTAACTTAAATAGATTAAGGAGTCATGGCAAAAAGCCTAATACAAGCATCCATTACAAATTTACAATATCCCGGCAATAATTAGGGGGATTACTTGAAGTTTGATTTTCTTTGTATGTATGTTATATGCCCTTTTTAATATGCGGGTTTTTATTTTTAAATTTCTTAAGGTGCTAAATCTTCCTCTCGAATTAATTCTTTTTTTTGTGGAAAAAATGGAAGAGGAAAGAGGAAAAGTTGAGGAGAGAATGGAAATTGAGGAGAGAGAATGGAGCGCCATTGATGAGTTTTGAAGGTGTGAGTTATGGGTTTGATGAGTTGAGTTTGTTGTAGAAGAGGAGAAGTTAACTTCGTTATTCATTCAGTCAAGTTTAATGACAAAATATAAGTTTAGGGTTATCTGAGATAGAGGTGAAAATGTCGGTGTTATTTGGGAAAAAGGTCTATATGTTAGGGTCATCTGAGATAATATCCCTTAAAATTTCCAATATCTTTATGCCATGGCTTACAGATTACAGGTTTGTTTATCAAACGTAGGGTGATGATCGAGACGAGACCCTATCCCGATTCTCCATAGAAAGAAATCGAACAATGAACACTCCATGATCAGTACTAGCCACCTTATCCACACCCAAATCCTTCCAAATCCTATGGAAAAATCCTTCAATAACAGATAAGGGAGGGTTTGTACCTAACACAGAGCATACAACAATCGAATTCCGGTAATCTACCTGATCTTGAATATCTTCTAATTCAATTCTAACAACATTATCATTTAATTCATGTTCAATTTGCAAAATTGGAATTGGAGAAACCTG
>CANSZD010002007.1:55000-102632 GCA_947648045.1 Beta corolliflora | reverse complement strand
TTTTCTTTTAGTTGACTTTACTTGACTTGCATACACATGTTCCTTTTATTTACCCATTTTCCTCAAACTTCCTCTTCTTCCTCTCTTTTTATTTCTCTCTTCGGCATGCAAGCGTGGGCGAGAACATGAAAGCGGCGACGCAACAAACGCGGTGCAACGCTTCTTTTTCTTGTTGCATGCTCGACAACCCAAGTTCAATGCTCGACTAAGATTACTTGTTTTCTCTAATTTTTCCAACAACTTTAGCACATATTTCCAAGACTCTAAATACTCTCCAAAACATCAAAACTCTCTTTCTTACTCATATTTATTCAAACACTTTCGGATATTCAACAAGATTACCGGAATTGTATTTTCATATTCCAACTTCTTTTTCAAGGCTTAGAGATTGATTCTTCCGACATGCGTATAGCAAGACTTAGGTGCCAACAGGTCTGAGTTAATTAGCAAAATATGTTTGTGATCATGCAATTGCAAAAGCATACAAAGGCATAAAGTCAAATAGTAATGTAAAAGGGAATAAGAAGAATATAGAAAAATTAGTTAAATCATGTACGATAAGATGCCTTGGACAATTGAATTTAGGTACCTATTAATCTTGTGATTTAATTAAGTGGTCACTAAAAATTAGATCTTATTTGTTAAAAAAAACGGCATTTGACATATTTGTCTTTTTATGCGCGCAATCAAATTGATTAAGTGCATTTATATTCTTAAGTACAATATCTCATAGAATTAAGTAAGAAAATTCACCCCAAACTTGAATCTTTCTTTTCCGGTTTTATTAGTTTATTCATAAAGCGATTGGCGTCTTGTCATTTTCATAACCATAGAAAATGTGTTAACATGATTCTTACACACCAGCATTAATATGATAAAAAAAACACAAACTATTGAAATTAAATAATTAATCATACACATCATACACGGGTCAAAAAATAATACTTACCAATATTGTTTCATTTTTAGCTACTTTTTTTTTAACTTTATGGGATGCTTTAAAAAAAAATTCGTACTTATACCAATGATTGCCCATTTGAGTCTAAGATATATAGGCACGGCGTGTAATACTTCGCTTTATTTCAAAATACGCGGCCACACTTCTCCCGCGCGACGCTTGCCAACGCGTGACTTTAACTATTAATATATCTACTTCCCAAAATGTAAGTGTATGGGTATAACCCCAGTACGTTAGCGGACCCCTGTGATAAATCCATGACGCTATAACGAGACGCGAATACGTAAATGTTGCCTACGGCTCAACGAGTCGGCACATCAACATGGTCAGACAACGTTGGCGGTCGCCCAACAAGACAAAAATAGGGAATCTTCCCCACCATGTCAAAAGCACCCGCCGTACACGTGTAAAAGGATTACACACCTGTCGGGTAAATGAGTACTTCTATAAATACCCCACTAGTACTATTCGGCGGGTACGTTCTCTCTCACACTCCGGAATTCTTATCTCTCTCTCTACTTTCTCCTCTAAATCCTATTTGGACACGTGTCGACTTGAGCGTCGGAGGGGCTTCCTCGCATCCCCACCGAGGGTAGTTCACGCTTGCTTCTTGTGCGGTTATTCACTAGCGGAGTCAAGCCACTAATCTTTGGCGGATTTCTCTCGAGGCCGCCAACGTTTCAACACCAAGAAACAACTTGGCGCTAGAAGGAGGGCACCTCCCATCTTTGTGAACGCCATCATGGAAAGAAGCAACAATGACGGCGCGTGATCCATCGGGTGAGGCCAGGGAGCGTCGATGGCGAATGAGCTCACAGGGAACAATGTGTCTCGAGGTAAACACGTAGCGGATCATTTAACTTAGGCTCGGTTGCCAATTCTCCCACTGACGGACTACAAGCGCCAGCGTCTTTCATCCAAATGTTACAAGCGGGTACTCGGCCTAACAACACCCCAGCTCCTAATGCGAGGGTTGGTCGGCTTCGTAGGCGTATGTCGACCATGAATGGTCGCAGACCAGTCGATGGCACCCCGTGAGAAGAATGCGGACCTTCTCTGGAGGGGACGCCGGATGAAAGGTAAATTGAGGACCCGAGAATATGAGGAAGTCATCCTCAGAAGCGAGGATCTCAACAATTACGAAGATGAGAATCAAAGTCGTTCTCGTCGGGAGCACAGCATCGGTGGTGCGAAGCAATTATTCTGTCTGGCGGGCACTTATTGATCAAGCCTTAAGCGTCTCCTTTCATTCGAAAATCTTGAACTACCCCATGCGAGAATCCAAGATGCCGTCTCGCAAGTATGATGGCACCTCGGACCCCAGGACGATCATGTGGCCGCTTACGAGGGCACATGTATTTATACACTCGAGTGGGCCCATATCAGTGTAGGGTTTTCCCATCTACTTTGGCCAGGATTGCCCGGACATGGTTTAAAAGCATCGAGTACGGTAATGTTTCTAGTTTTCTCGGCTTTCATCTATGTTCGGCACTCACTTCGTGAGTAATAGGCGCCATGAGCGCTACAATGGCGAGTTGTTATCTATCAGCAGAGAGGAAAATGAGAGCTGCGAGATTTCGTCGGCCGTTTCAATCTTTGAGGCGGTCACCATTCCCGCCTTCAGCGGGACGTGGCGCGTCTTAGCTTTAATGGCCGGGACCGAGGAAGGGTCAGCGTTTAGAAGTTATACGGGCGTAAAACCTTCGCATCCCTTGAGCCGAGTTTTGAGGAAGGCAAGCGATTTCATCGGGGAAGAGGTTGACAACAGGCATATGCGACCAAAGTCGTGGGCCGGAAAAGAAGAAGGATGATAAGCGAAGAAGAAAGAAAAGGTCGCGAAAATGATCGCGGTCGGGATGAAATGAAGCGAGGAATCAAATGTGGTCGAAGGGAAATGACGCGAGAAGAATGACCGCGAAAGGTTCGAAGTACAAAGATAAATTCGATACGTATACGCGACTCACGACCTCGAGGGCTCGAATATATCGGATGAACAAGGATAGTGATAAATGGCAACGTCCTCAAGCAAATGTTTCATAAAAACCGTGACAAGAGCAAGTGGTGTGACTTTCACGGTGATCACGGTCACCTACTGAGAAATTGCGGGCACTTGAAGGATAACTTTGGAGGATCGATAAGGCGGGGTAACTTCACTCAATCTGAAGGCACGGTCAAAGGACGGAGACGTGGTAAAGCCTAATAGCGGAATGTGCAATCGCGGATTCTTGAGATCCATGTTATAAGTGGCGGTCCAATTCATGGCGGCGGCGTCAATAGGGCAAGAGCAAGCTGAAGGAATTCGGGCACCGGGTCAATTTCAATGAAAGCATGCGGTGGAGAAGGCGCCAATAATGCCCATGTCTTTCACGGTTGAAGATGCAAAGCATGTCGTCTACCCTCATGATGACCTGCGGTGGTCACACCTGGAAGGTGTCAAGTTGTTTAATCCACAGAATTGCGGTAGACGGAGGAAGTTCCGCAAATATTTTATACATCTCGACTTTTGAAAAGTTGATGATTGGCGAGAGCATCTGAAGTACATTCGTTATCCGGTAATAGGTTTCACGGGAGCGTTAGTGATTCCAGAGGATTGATAACCTGCTGGTCGGGGTAGGAGAAGATGAAGACGCCGAGAGAGATGTAATGGCGAATTTTTGGTAGTTGACGTACCGGGGAGCTTACAATGCAATTATTGGAGCGCCACTTTCATCCATGGCGTCCAAGGAGTGGGTGTCGACTTATCATTTGACTATGTTATACGTTTCCAATCTCGGGGCGACAATGAAAGTTAAGAGGAAATCAAGAAATGGCAAAATCATGCTACTAACGGCATTAAAGCAGCGCGAGGAGAGTGCGGTAGAAGAATTGAATCCGCCAACTAGGAAACAAAGGCGAGCTCGGAGGAGGGCCTCTACGGCGAATGAGGAAGTATCAGAAGGGGATGAGGAGATGGATGTTTTTAATGGAAGAGGCTGGAATCCGGGCAGACGATACTCAAGGCCCAAACCCAGGATGGAGAAACGAAGCAAGAGATCTTTGGCGAGATGATCGCGAAGGACATTGGGCTATTGGAACAAACATGGACCCAAAGGTCGAGGTCGGCTGGGTGACTCTCCTAAGAGAAACGCGGACGTCTTCGTGTTCTCGGCGGATGAGATGCGGGAATAGGCCGTTCGTGATGGTACATCGTACGAATGTTGATAGCCTTTGTCAGGCACATCAAGCAAAAGAGCGAAATTTTTCGGCCCGAAAAGAACAAGGCCATAAAAGAGGAGGTTGATAAGCTATTGGTCGGCCGACTTCATTGAGCCATGCGATTACCCGAATGGTTGGCCAACGTAGTCATGGTAAAAAAAAGCTAACGGCGAATGGAGGATGTGCGTGGACTTCACGGACCTCAGCGAGCTTGCCAGAAGGATTGCTTTATCATTCTAGATAATAGACCGGCTAGTAGATTCCACTAGCGGTCATGCGTTGCTTGAGCTTTATGGATGCCTTCTCGGGCTATCATCGGATCCCGGTTTGCTCGAGGCCGATAGGAAAAAAGGCTGCGTTCATCACTTAGATTGTGGAGTATACAATTATAAGGCGATGCCGTTTGGGCTCCGCGATGCGGGCGACCTATCAAAGCGGGTCGACAAAGTGTTCGCGGACCGAGAGGGGAGAAATATCGAAGCATATGTTGGCGACTCCATCGTCAAAGATAAAGCGGCCGCGAACACTTGGACGATTTGAAAGAGACCTTGAACGTTGAGGAAATATAAGATGAAGCTCAGCCCAAAGAAATATGTCTTTGGGGTGAGAAGCGAGGAGTTTTTAGGCTTTTTGGTAGCAAAAGGGGGATTGATGCAAACCCGGACAAAGTCGAAGCCATTGTCGACTGCACTGAGCCAAAAAGCGTCAAGGATATTCAAAGGCTAACGGGGAGAATGGCGGCCCTCACTCGATTCATTTCAAAATCGGCGAGACAAATCTTTGCCTTTCTTTGCCCTGCTAAGGGGAATAAGAAGTTCGAGTGGGGAGAGGGAGCAAAGCAAGGCATTCCGGTGGTAAAAGAGCATATGAAGAAGCTACCCACCATTACACGGCAAGGCCCGGAGACATATTACAGCTGTATATCTCGGCCTCGCCGAAAACGATCGCGGCCCGTGTTGTTGGTGGAAAAAGGAGAAGAAAGCGACGACAATTTATTTTATCGGCCACATTCTTAACGGTCAGGAGAGCCGTTACCGGTAGTAGAAAAAATGGCCTTGGCGTGGTAATAGCCGCGAGGAAGCTCGGACCATACTTCGGTCATCCCATCAAGTTTTAACCAATCGGCCGCTAGAAAAAGCGCTACGAAGATGGATAGTTCGGGCCGCTTCTTGAAATGGGCGTTGAATTATCGGAGTATGATATACGATATAAGCCCGGGCCATTATCAAAGCACGGGCCACAGCGGATTTTTGTGTGGAAACCTCATATGAGGAAGAAGAAGTGGAGCAAAAGGAAACACTGCTCTTTGGAGGTTGACGGATCTTCAGTTGATTAGTGGATCACGGGCGGGTATAGTGATGACCCGGCCAGAAGGAAATTCATACCGATGCGCCATCAAGTTCGCTTTCCGGCGTCAAACAACGAAGCGAGAATATGAAGCGGCGATGCTAGCTTGAGAATGTGTTTGGCGGCGGCGCGAAAGTACTCTTGAAGACGGACTCGCGATTGGTTAGCGGTCGACTAAAGGGAGAATTTGAGGTCGAGAGGCCAGACATGATAAAGTACGTGGAAAGGGCCGGGGAGTTGATAGCTCGGTTGAATCATTTTGAGATTCAAGCAATACTCAGGGCGAGAACACTAACGAGATGCATTGTCCAAGTTAGCGAGTTCGACTCATTCAGCATTGAAAGAGCCGTCACGGTGGACATCTTGAAGGAGAATAGTATAACGGAAAAAATTGTGACCGTTAGCGGCATAAACCCGGCAAGGGAGTGGTTTAGCGAGGCTGGTGGCATCTGAAGTTATTTGGGACGCTTCCCGGTAATCCTTCGTCCGCTAAGAAATTGAAGCGACAAGCGAGGCTGGTACGTTATTTATCGAGAATGAGGCGTACAAGAAATCATTCGGTTTACCTCTTTAAATGCGCAACCGTATGGGAATCCGCGAAGATCCTTGAAGAAATACATGAAGGTATATGCGGCGGCCATATTGGCGGAAAGGCTTTGGCACTAAAGGCATTGAGAGCGGGATTCTATTGGCCGAAGTATCTTTGTCGGATTCCCCGAGCTACGTTAAAAGATGTGATAAGTGCCGAGAGATACGCTCCCGTCATTATCGGAGCGGCCAACGACGATTTGCGGCCTATCCACATGCCGTCCCGGATTCGCACAGTGGGAATGGACATCTTGGGACCGTTCACCACAGCAAGAGGGAGAAAGTTCCTAATAGTGGGAATTAATTGATTACTTTACCAAGTGGATAGAGCGGGCCAAGCGACAAAAATCAAGGCAAATCGGGTCAAGAAATTCATCTGGCAAAACATTATGACAAGATTTGGTTTCCCCATGGCTATCGTCTTTGATCACGGTGTCAGTCGATTGTCGTCTGTACGGAGCCTTCTTAACGGAATTTCGGGTAAAATTTGCATACTCGGCCGTTTGCCACCCTCGGAGCAACGGACAAGCGAGGCGCGAACAAGCGAGATCCTAAACGCCTTGAAGAAAAAGCTTGATGAATTTAAAGGAGGATGGGGCGATATGAGTACCGCGGTGCTATGGTCAAATAGAACAACGGAGAAGGAAGCAACGGGAGAGAGCCCATTCAAGTTAGCCTTCGGCGCGAAGCGGTATTGCCCGATAGAGGTGGGGTTACCCTATTCTACGGATTAAGCACAAGACACGCAAAAGAATGACCAAGCACTTAGGGAAGACCTAGACTTCTTGCGGGAAACAAGGCTCATGGCGGGCGAGAGCGGCCGCTTACAAAGACGAGGATCGGCAAGGCTTACAATAAAAAAGTCATGGAGAGGCCATTAGATGTTGGCGACCTGGTTCTTCGCGAAGCAACGGCCCTTGTAACGAGCGCATATTGAGGGAAAGGCGGCGCTAGCTTGGGAAGGTCCCCACATCATAGCCAAGAAAATTGCTCTCGGTTCTTTCATTTTAAAAGAGCATGGACGGCAATGAGCTTAAAAATTGCTTTGGAATGCTAGCGTCCTAAAGAAATACTATGTTTGAATTGAGAATGTAATAGGCAGAGAGCCACCCCTTGATACATAAATAATACAATCTGCCATTCGCAACTCATCATTTGTCTTATTATTTTCATGCATATGAATCAAAAGCCATATGACGGGCTCAAAGTACGTAAACGGTCATATGACGGACCTAGTACAAATCAAAAGTCATATGACGGGCTCAAGTACGTAAACGGTCATATAACGGACCTAGTACAAATCAAAAGCCATATGACGGGCTGAAAGTGCGTTAACGGTCATATGACGGACCTAGCACAAATTAAGCTATATGACCAGGCTCAAAGTGCGTTAACGGTCATATGACGGACCTAGCACAAATCAAAAGCCATATGACGGGCTCAAATACGTAAACGGTCATATGACGGACCTAGTACAAATCAAAAGCCATATGACGGGCTCAAGTGCATTAACGGTCATATGACGGACCTAGCACAAATTAAGCCGTATGACGGGCTCAAAGTGCGTTAACGGTCATATGACGACCCTAGCCAAATCAAAAGCCATATGACGGGCTCAAATACGTAAACGGTCATATGACGGACCTAGTACAAATCAAAAGCCATATGACAGGCTCAAGTACGTAAACGGTCATATGACGGACCTAAGTACAAATCAAAAGCCATATGACGGGCTCAAAGTACGTAAACGGTCATATGACGGACCTAGTACAAATCAAAAGCCATATGACGGGCTCAAAGTACGTAAACGGTCATATGACCAGGACCTAGTACAAATCAAAAGCCATATGACGAGACCTAGTGTAAATCAAAAGCCATGACGGGCAAAGTGTGTTAACGACAAGAAACGGGCCCGGCCACAAGGCAAAAGCAACGAACGGATTAATATATAAGAGACGCTAACAAATATTAACGGTCATGCAACAATCGTACAAAGATCGGGCGTTGAAAAAACGGTAACTAAAACGCAAAAGTACTTTCCATAGAATAAAAGCTCTGCGGCATGGCGGCCAACTACAACGAGAAAAATGATGGCGACGATAAAAGGCTTTCGGTCGGAGTCAAGTACTTTCAAATTAAACACAAATTCGGTTTACAAACGCCTGACATGGGCCGAATCAAGTGTTGGTTAAAATATTCAAAAGATTATACAACTACTGATGTTAGAAGAGCGAGGAGGAGGCGAGAGAAGGCCGCCAAAAGCTTCAGAGGGTGGAGATCCGGATCTAGAACATCTCGAGGATCCACATCGCAATAGCATCCTCATCGGCAAATTTAAGATCCCCCTCAAAGGACGTGAGATGTAGTCAGCGGCGTGAGTGTCTTTTATTACATTCCGGTCGAAGCCGGGAATGGTCTTGCACACGCATCGCATGGCGGTCGCCCATCCACCGTCATACCTCTTGCGAAGAGCCGCCACGTATTCCTCGAGTTGTTGGAACTCGCGGCCGCTGCAGCCTACGCCTCCGCCTTGGTGTCCAGCACAGCCAACCTCTTTCTCGGGAATTGGCGGTTTCCAGAGCCTTGGTCAATGCATTTACATTTTCCTCGGTCTCTTCCAGCAAGGCGGCCCTCGGCCTCAGAGTTATCAGCTCATCTTTCAAAGGCTGTAACTCTGCCTGTCTTCGTTGCCCGACTTACCCTCCATCTCCTTCGACGAGATCTGGCAAGTCTCCAACGATTGCTTGTAGGTGTCCGCCAACCTCGATACTCAACATCTTGCTCTATCAATTCAATAGCATCATTGTTGGCACTGCAAAGATGAAAAGAGGACGTCAATATATATAAAAAAAAGAAAAGGGCAAAAAACAAAAGCAAGTGAATGATAGAACAAGTACGAAGACGTACCACAAGTTGGTCGTGAGCCAACCTAGCAGCAGGAGTCACCAAAGATCCTGCCGGCCTATCCAGCGGCAGCTGCATGCCTTTCAGGATACGGTAGGCTAAGATGCCACCGTTTTCAGGAATGTCGGCATACCTTGCCGGAGACGACAGGCTGGCGAGCAAAGGATGCCGCCACAGCATCAGTCAGCGGCACTTCCTTCTTCTTGATCCACTCATGGTACCGGGAGAAGACGCTGGGAGACAAGTTGGATAAGAAGCTAGGCATTGTGATCAGCTCACGGATCTTCTCACGAATACTGGAGTAAGATCCAGATAGCCAAGTCGCCCCGCTGTGATAACCAGGGCTCGTGGTCGCGACCTCGCCACGATCTTGACCCTCAGTAAGAACGTTCACGTCCATGTCTTCAACATGGACGGCATCCAGCAGGGACGGAGGCGGAAGGATCCGCGCCAGGCTGGTCGCTTATGCGAGTATCCTCCACGGTCGGTTCACGTGGTCGCCTCCTTGTCCCGCTGCCCCTAACAACAGGTCGTGAAGTAGAGGACCTAAGTGGGGCAGCAGAGGTAGGCGGGCCGCCAGAAGCAGCGATAGTAACACCGCCACGGCCAGGAGTGCGACCGGTATGAGCGTCGTGAGTACGGCGAATGCTCTGGGGACCATGGCGGTTTCTCCCTCTACGGTCGTTTAAAACGCCGTGCACGGTCTCAGGACCCTCAGCAGGAGCAGGCTGCATGTTGACGAGCGGCTCTAACTCTTCGGAGACGCAAAGGGTCTGCAGATCCAATCGCTCAAAGCCTGCACAAGATAATATAAAGCTATAAAAAAAAAAAAAAATTGTCGGACATCAAACAGACCAGTCCGATAGTAGTTCTTACCATTAGCATGAGTATGACAAAGCAACATGGCGGACATCTGTTGATTCCCCATGATATACCTAGAGTGGGGGAGCCAGTTTTTGGGTTCCTTGGTCTTAGCTCTCCTCCCGTCCTCATAGGTAACCATGAAATCTTCGGTATCAAAGAAGTCGTAGGCTGTCCACCCATCATCGGTTAGCGGAACCAAGGGCAAGTGCTCCATGTGTGGACGCGGCTCAGTGAAGTGACGGCGCACTGGATAGTTGTCAGGCACCCGAAGCCAAAAGAAGGCATCCTGCCAACCCTTCAATCCAGTAGCTTTCGGTTGAACCGTCATCTTCTTATCGACCGTCATTAAAGACCACCACCCAGCTTGACGGGCAGAACCATTTCTCTTTAAACAGTGGAGATGACGAAATAGATTCAGAGTTTCAGGGAAGTCCAAAAAGCGGACCGTCCAGATATACGCAATCAAATTGCGGACCGCTAAAGGAGTCAATTGGGCTAATCAGACGTTGAAAGAGTTTAAAATTTTCACCAAAAAGGAATCTAACGGAAAACGTAGCCCAAATTCAAAATGATGAGTATAAACGGCCACATGGCCGGGAGGGCACTCCGTTACAATAAAACCCTCGGAAGGAATCACCAGCCTATAACCTGCTGGGAACTGAAATAACTGGTCAGCGACTTTAGGATAACCAAGGTCAAGGGCATCCTGCCGCCAGGGTAAATCAATTTCAACCGTTAACGGCCCGGCACACTCATCTTCGGGCAACCATAAGGCATTCGTGCCAGGACCCTCAGCGTTCTCTTCAACATCTCCCTCCGGCACATTAAAAGTAACATTTTCCCTCTCGCCAGCGCGAGAACTTTCTCCAACCACACGCTCTGACAAGGGCTCAGTGGCGCCAAGGTTCGTGGTTGTAGTATCTGTCGCGTCTCCGGAGACACGAGCAACGGGGGTGTTAGGTGCAGACCGACGGCGGTAAACGGACTCTTGGTTGGCCATAACGGTCGCAATAGAATCACTGTCGTCACCTAAATCAATGATAGGCGGATTAGCGGCCATAGTTTCATGCAACGGTCATAAAAGTTAGCCGTTACTTGACCCTAGCGTCCGCCATACTATCCAACCAGGCATGCTCTCTTAAAGGGGAAACATCGAGGCCAGGAACGGCATCAGCTGGCGGACTCCTAAGGGACCGTCTAGCAAGGATCTGATGCCTAAGCTCTCTAAGCGTCTGTCTATCGCCGCTTTCCCTGGCGACCAGATATCTCCTAGTCAAGTTATGTTCCTCAGGAGTGGCGGGGTCATTAAGAAACTTAGACCTCATTTCTTTTTCTCTCTCAGCTGTTAAGGGAATGTCCGACAACAACCTAGTTCTCCCCACAGGGCTAGAACGGGGAGAAGATTCGCTATCAGCCAGGGGGGAAGAAGGTTCACTTTCGGTCGCAAATGCATCACTAGGGGTATTCTGACTATCAGACTGGTCCGACATGATGAATACGCAAAGAAACTTAAGAAAACGAGGAGAAAAATTGAAGAAATACCTGGAAACGAAAGGTCGCCGGAAAAAAGTAAAGTAGTAAGTGAAAGACGCCGGAAAAGGTGAGCAAAGTTCCCAAACAGTGGAATCGCACCCAAAAGACTCGAGCTTGAAGCAAAAGAACCACCGGAAACGTAAAAAGGTCGCCGGAAGAACACGAAACTTCAAACAAAGAAACCCAGAAAACCTTCGTAAAAAAATGACGAAAATTTTAGTGCAAGGAGACCGGAAAATGAAAACTAAGAGGTTTGGTAACTTTTCGAAGAAATTTGAGCGCAGGAAAGATGTTTTCTAAGCAACTTAAGCTTCGGCTATGGAGGTTTTGTCAGAGAAATGGAGAAGGAAAGAGAAAGCTTTGAGAATAAAGATAAAGAAATCCAAAAAGGACAACTGCTCCAATATAAGGCACGAATGAACGGCTGAGATTGAAAGACCTCTCAACTCCCTCTCCAGATTCCTGCCAAGTGTCAAAACATGGTAAAACCTAATAAAGTAATGGGCGGGATTTTCAAAAAAGTAATCATTAACTTTTCGAAATTTTTCAACTCCCTACGACGACACGTGGCACCCAACAAATTAACTTCAAAAAATTGAGCACGGCAACAATGATTCGCGTCCACCAACAACATCATTAACGGTCAAGACCCCAAATGATGCTGGGGGGCTAGTTGTATGGGTATAACCCAAGTACGTTAGCGGACCCCTGTGATAAATCTGCGAACGCCATAACGGACGCGAATACTGTAAATGTTGCCTACAGCTCCAACGAGTCAGCACATCAACATGGTCCGACAACGTTGGCGGTCGCCCAACAAGACAAAATAGGGGAATCTTCCCAACTGTCAAAAGCACCACGACCGTACACGTGTAAAAGGATTACGCACCCTGTCAGGTGAATAGTACTTCTATAAATACCCCACTAGTACTATTCGGCAGGTACATTCTCCCACACTCAGAATTCTTATCTCTCTCTCTACTTTCTCTCTCTAAATCCTATTTGGACACGTGCTGACTTGAGCGTCGGAGGGGGCTTCCTCGCATCCCCCCCGAGGGTAGTTCACGTTTGCTTCTTGTGCAGTTATTCACTAGCGGAGTCAAACCCTAATCTTTGGCGAACTTCTCTCGAGACCGCCAACCGTTTCAACACCGAAACAGTAAGAATTATAAAAAAAATTGATATTGTGAAAGTATATATATCAACGAATCTAACAAGATCCTACATGACTATATTTTACTGTATGTACAAATCACAAAACACGGTCAAAGGAGAATGTGTGAATAGCTCAAAAGTCAAACTGTGTCATCTATTTTGGAATGGAGGTAGTAGTTTGGAACATCATATGACTACATACTCTAGTTAGTTCATTCTAATAGTTGTAAAATGCTACAACTATATTCATGTCTCTTTTAATGTCTCTACGTACTTATTCTATCTTATTACATCATCTACCTTCAGAAGTAATTTAAATTGATTGGTTTTTGGAATGAAATCAAGACGTAATTTAAATTGATTAGAATTCAACTTCCCTAATCGTTTTTAAATTGTGGTCGCCTATTCTTTTAATTGTGGTCGCCCTATTTTATATTTCAAAAAAATACTCCTTTTTTAGCTTTATCTGTAATTTTTAATTGGCCGGTTTGACTTTTGTAGCGTATTCAACATTCAACATTCAACATTAGCTTGTTTCACTATCTTGAAGAATAATAGAATGCATCATCCAGAGAGTATTCTCATATTCTTGCCTGCCTTAACAGTTAGCCGTTTCAGACCAGAAAACAAAAGCAGATTAAGACTTGAAATTTATCACTGTCCATCGAATATGAAAAAACGTAATGCAGATTTCACATATATATTATAGAATCTGGCCAATCTTGCCTATCTAAAAGGGCAGGCAAGACAATTAGACAACATAGAAATTTCTATCTCAAGCACAAGAACAAATACTTGTAGCAAAGTAATTGGTTGGTCAAAAACTAAGTAGCTACGTCACATTCCCTTGGGCTTGACACAGAAGCCATCTACTTGTGTCTTTATCCTCTTTGGAATTTGAGATCCAAAATTTTTGCCTCTTCTGCAAATTTTAGAGGGTGAGAATCAATGCTTTTTTTTATAGCTTATGCGCCATATAATTTTAAAGATTTTTTGTCAGAAAAGACCTAATAAAATACAAGTTTTGTAGGGAATGACCTAATAAAATTTTTTGGGAAATTACATATGGTACCATCGTACTTTGGGCTTTTCCATTTGGTACCCAAATTCTTTTTTGATTCTATATGGTACCATTGTAGTTTGGACTTATTCTCTACCGTAACATTATGTTAAACAAAACGTTAGTTTTGGGTCAAATATGATAAGTAGTTTGCCTTGTTTACGTGTCTTGTGCATCGTAAATGGTTCAACTAAGGTTTGAGAGTCATTTTGGCTTTTTGGGTCAAAATTGAAGTCGAAATTGGAGAAAAACGATTAGAACCTCGTTTTACGTATCAAGAAATGCCTACTTGTTTTTTTTACCAAATTGGACATTAAATTTGGTCGTTAATGACGAAAATGACTCATAAAACCTTAATTACGCAAAATTAGACAAACCCCTAGCGTTATTTAACCCCCAAACAAACGTTTTCTTTAACATAATGTTATGGTAAAGAATAAGTTCAAACTACAGTGGTACCATATAGAATCCAAAAAAAATTTGGGTACCAAATGGAAAAGTCGAAAGTACAGTGGTACCAAGTGGAATTTCCCAAAAAAAATTTGTCTAAAAGGACCTATTAAAATACTTTCGAGTTCCGATTGTTAATAGAAACCAGTTTATGAATTTCAGGCCAAAAAACACTAAATTTTTTTTAGAAATCGAAAAAAAATGTCTGCGAAATCATCTTCAAGCAATAAAATTCCTGTCAAATGTAGTTGTGGTGTCCCAATTGCAAAAAGTCAACGCCGGAATATGGTAATTTTGGCCTGAAATTCATAAACTAGTTCCTGTTAACAATCGAAAGTATTTTAATAGGTCCTTTTAGACAAAAAATTTTTTATTAGGTCCTTCCTTACAAAACTTGTATTTTATTAGGTCCTTTTTGACAAAAAAACCCTAATTTTAAGGTGGAATTAAATCATCTAATTTTGTAGAGAATTTCTCATACCACGTAACTAGGTGTGTAAAGGATAAACTAGTCAAGTTTAGTGCAGTTTATATTATACACCAGAGTGTATCATACACCTAAGAATATTTTTTGTTCATTTCTTACTTGTAGAACTCCAAATGGGCAAAAAATGAGGAATGAGCGAAAAAATGAGTCTTGAATGTATACAATACAATTCGGTCTACGATATAAACTTTGCAAAACAAAACCTATTCAACTAGCATCGGAATTTTTGCGTTGCACAAGTTGAATTAGTATATTGAACTACTATCTATATATGTGCAAAGGTTGAGAGTGAGGAATAGCTCGGTTGGTTAGAGCTTCCGTCCCGGTTCCAGGTGATCCTGGGATCGATTCTCATCCCCGCCCTTATGGCTCATTCGCACCAAAAAATAAAATATATGTGCAAAGGTTAAATGTTTTTCTTAAAAAAAAAATTAGAAATCTCTAGTCCTCTAAAGGTGAATTTACAAACTTAGTGCCATTGTCAGTTTGAAAAATCCTGAATTCTTAATAATCAAATTCGATTGCGGACTATAGCACAAAATTTTCATACAACTCCGGACTTTAACTCTATCACTAATCAAATTTCTAAACAACATAGATTTGGTTATTAACAATTGCAAGAAATTAATGAGAACTAGACATAAAAGTTGTAATATAAGGGCCCCATAAATCGCAATGTATTAATTGAATATGTAGCTTCGCAATGATCACTAACAAGAAAAGTTGCATGTAACTATACATGATAGGTTGTCGTACACCTGTCAAAAATAATTCCTGCAAAACCTTCTAATAATGTAGTAGGGTAAGTAGGGTCGAATCCACAGAGAGATGGTCGTTCTAATCTATCTTATAAGGTATGGAGAAACTAAATAAGATCAGAGATATTATAATTAAGGTTCTAAACTATGAAAATCAAACTAAAAGAATCTAGAGTAATGGTTCACCATGTTTATAACTATAATCTATCAAAATATCATCAATAGTTCAATTAATCAGATATCTAGAGCACATGTTAATCCTACGGTCGAGTCTTAACGCTCTCAAATCAACATATGCAGTACGATCGCTAACATAATCAGATTTGCTAATTGTAGGTAAGCCTCTAAAAGTAAGATCTTGGTCAATACAAACAATTATTAGCAATATTTAATCAGACAATTGATCAGATTGCAAGATTAACAATAAAAACACTAATCAATCAGAAATATCAATGACTAATCAAACCATCAATAAACATCAATCAAGATTCATAGCATAAAAACATGGATTCCCAAACCCTAAACTACTCAATCATAAAACAAAGAATAAAAACTACATCTACAAAGAAAAACATAATTAAACTAATATATGAAGAAACTAATTGAACTCATGAATTAATGAAGAAAAAAGAGAAACTAGGGTTTACAACGAAAAACTAGAGAGAAAAAGATGAAGAAACTAAACTATGAACTAAGAAAATAAAAAATAATGTGAAAAGGGAGGAGGACAGAGAAATAGTGAAAACCTAATATAATTAATACTAGGTAAGCTAATATGACTAGGAAAGTAAGTTACAAAAATAAGGAAAGTCGAAATATCATTAAATGGGCGGAATTAGTGATCCGCGCGTACAAAAACAGATTCCAGCAGAAACAGTCCCAATTTCGAAAGGCATAACTCCTTGACTAGAAGTCTCCTCGGGGTGTGCCACCTATTGTTGGAAATCTATTCAAGTCTATTTTCCAAATCTGCTGGAATTACTCGATTCTAAGAAGCACATAAAAAGTTATGGTCAGAAGAGTAGACGTGACTCCTTTTTCACATTTCTTCTAATGATTTCCCGCTTTTGTTTTCGCTCAAGCTCGTACTATGACATATCCATACGATCCTTATGCATTGTAGCTTCTTTAAAAGTGATCATAATCCTCAAGTTTAGCTAATCATACTCCAAATACGTCCTCAATGCCTGAAATTCATCAAAAACAAGAAAACATACCGAATAGGAGTAGAATAACATAACTTAAGAAAATAATGCAATAATGAACCTAAATATGAATCTAAATGCTCTAAAATGCAACCTAAATGCACCTAAAAACTATATATAAATATGACTTATCAATACATCCTCTTGGTTGTTCTATGCTTACTAGTACTAATGATAAAAAAACACGAGTGTTGATGTAAGGTATGTGTTGAAGATGAATCGTGAAGCGAGTAGATGAATGTGGTGTCAACGAGCATAGTCGACGAGCTACGGCATGACTAGCACATTAGCGAAAGGATATCAACAAACAAGGGAGCAAGCATTAGAAGACCACGGGCTGGGTGTGGTGTCTGGCGAAGACCATAGCCTGGTCGTGGGGTTTACTGCCTATGGGCTACGTTGGTGCTTTGTACAGTTGAAGAGCATGGGCAAGGCGTGGTGTTGGATGAGCACCACGACCTGGCCGTGGTGTTGACTAATTGTGTGATTCTACTTGTTTTTCTACTCAGATTCGATTTCCTATTTCCTTAGGTTTTCCTTTTAGCCCTAGTGTATATATATGTTTGAGGTCGTTCATTCATTAGATGCAAAATGAGAATTATATTCTTAGATATAGAGAGACTCCTAAAGAGAGATTAGAGAGTTTAGAGAGATTAAGAATTATCCTTGTATCATCATCTCATACTCAAAAGTCTTAGTTCAGTGTTCATGGTTTTCTCCCTGTTCAAGGGTTTCCATGTTAAATCTTGTGTGTTCTTTTTTGCTTCAATTTCTTTATTTCTATTTGTTATACTTCGATTGCTCGATTTGTTAGCGTTACGATACTTATTCCTAATAAAAGGATGTCCAAGTCTGCTATGCAAAAGGAGCATAGAGTATGTCGTGCTTGTGCCGCTGAAGATCTGTTGTGTCACTTGTAAGATATGTACCCTACATTGAAGCTCGCCCAATCTATTTAGCGTACGTTCTCGAAATGCAGTCTTGTATAAAGCACAAATGACTGGTAAATGTCATTAAACATCTTGAATCACAAATAAGTTGGCCAAAGGAAGCCAAATTGCATCGCATATTTGGAACATAAAAGAAAGTCCCGAACGACTAAGGATCCCAAGCAAACTGTGTCGCGCTTAATAGTTATTGTTGTATCAGATGGAACATAAAGAATTTTCCCAAAGATTGAGGATCCCAAGCAAACTCTGTCACCCTTAATAGTTATCGACTTATCGTTGCACCTATGAAGGATGGCGGAGCCACATTGCAGCAACTGGGGTCCTTTAACCCCACTTAAATACTAAAAAAGAAAATTTTTCCCTACAAAATTTGAAATTATATAGATTTTTCTTATGAAATTTGACTAATTGACCAAAATAAAACTTATCATATGTATATTTAACCCACTTAAATTGATTCTTGGATTCGTCAGTGCTTACGGCCCTATGGGATGATACGGAAGAAAGCTCTTAGCGGTCAAACATGTGCTCTAGAGTGTTTGTCAATTGTGATGTGGTGTGATGTGCTCTTGTCAAGAAGACAAGGCGGGTCAATATTTATATTGAACAACAAACAAGGAAAAAAAAGACACAAGGATTTAAAGCAGAAACTCGGGTATTGGGAGAAAAACAACCATTAATTTGGTTTTGGAATTAAATGTTTTTCTCTTCCCATTAATTTTACGTTGTAAATTTTCTGATGCAATAGATCTTTTTTGTTTATCCAAAATAAAGGTATAATGTTGACTGTTGTGTTAATCTTTATTGGAAACATACTTTATACAGCATTTCCTATCATCTCAATATATGAAAAATTCCTAAGATATTCTCTCTTATGCAGATGAGTCTGATCTCACACACATTTGGACGGCTTGATTCTATTCTTGCCACAAACTACAAGCTTATTCCATTTGTTTTGCAGAATGCATAATATATTATTAGCAGTATTCTCCTATATAGCTCAGTTATTAAGTTGGATAATTTTGCAAGGAATCTATCTATAGTAATTTTATCTTGTTGTAATTCCTATCTCAAATAGTTGGACTAGCCCTCTACAATAAATTAGAAGTTGCACCTTGACTTCTATAAATCTTTGACCGTAAAATTCTCACCAATATAAGTATCAAAATTTACGATTTAGCTGTATCTAGACAGCTCGATGTATTATTTAAATACTATCAAAGTTAAATGATTTTTCCCAAGTTTAAAGCTAAGGGGTTGTTTGGTTGACATAAAAATTTATTGGAAGTAAAATAGGATGAATTGTTTGGTTGACAAAAATGTAGGAAATTATACTTCCTAGAAAGTTTTACTTTCCACAAAATAGAGGAAGTTGGACCTAGGTGAACTTCCCATGGGAAAATTTTATTCCTATGATCAACCAAACAACTTTTACCACTTCCTAGGAAATACTAATTTCCACATAAAACCAAACAAGCCCTAAATATATAGTAATTAAATAAGTACGTTGGAGACTGTAAAAAGTCGAATAAGACAACTAATTATGGTTGCATGGACTATTACTAAATAGTGAACATAATTTGAAATAAAGGAATAAGAATATGTAAAGCCAATTGACTTAAGTCAATCAATCTATGCTATTTATAGGTGAGGCAACTCAAGGTAACACCACAATCCACAGCAAAGTGTCACTTCTAACAAAAGCTCTGTAGAAGTTCAAAAATACTATAATGGCACCTCCTAGCAATCTTTCAAAAATTAGCATGGAGGCTTTCATGTTGTTGGAGAAATACGAGAGACGAAATGGAAGGGCAGGGAAACCTCACCAAATTCATGTTCACCCTCCAAGAGACGGAATTATTGATAGTTTTCAGGCTGCTCAGAAGTATGGTGGCTTCTTGCTCTGTGAACACAATGACAAGAAAATGTCAGTAAGCAAGTTTTACTAAAGTTAACAGTACAGCTTTGTGCTATGTATCCTATGTTAAGTACTTAAGTTGCTTAAAGAGGTACCCTGGTGCTTAAGTAGCACTATGTGGTAGTAGTTCAATAATAATAATGGTGTAATCTGTCTTATTTCGCAATAAAGAGTAGTTTAATCAAGTACAATACAGCTTTCTGTAGGCTTGAATTTTTGCAATTATGGGTAGAACTTAATTCTTTAATTATATCGCTTGCAGTTTAGTTTCTTTTCTGCTTTCAGATGGGATTTAGAGTTCTAGGCAATAAGAGAGGAATGTTCAACCATGAATAGGTGGAGTCCATATTGGACACTCATAGGAGCTGGTGGAACCAACAAAGCTTTTGATAGTACTATGGGAACACTTTAGTACTGCCAAAAATATGATTAAAACATGTTCTAACAATCGCAAATTTTCTAGTATCAACTAAACACTTCTTAGTATCAAAACAAGGCCTATCTCGGGCAAACCGATAGTTTGCATTTTAATGATAGTAGTTTCATAGCCCGTGTTTGCACGGGCTCTCTGATCTTTTTTTTCTTTTTCTTTTTGGGTATACATGTATTTGTATACATTTTTTTTTTATTTTTTTTAAGGTAAGATGAAGAGGACTCACTTGAGGGGATAAGGGGAAATCCTCAAATGAGTCCCATGAGGCCATGATGTTTGATCCCTAGACCTCAGGGATACTTGTATTTGTATACATGAGGCCTTAGCTTTTATGATCTGAAGTCAGATGATGAAGTCTGAAGCTGTAGATGTACTACTTTTAGGAGGTTTTAAGTGTAGTTGTGTGATCCCTGTTTACAGTGTTTGTATACCTTTACCTTGTAATAACCTTATTACTCGTTCAACCTCCTGTCATCTTTGTAGTTTGGGATGGGATAAGACTTTGAGGAGCATAAGAGTAGTTGTATGTTATGGCGGATGTGAGAAAGACAACGAAAACAATCAAGAATATCATAGAGATCTTTACATGGTTTACGACTAGGGGTGTTCATAAATATCTGATCCAATCCGTGACCCGGTCGATCCGATCCGTGATCCGGTCGATCCGATCCGATTTTTTAGTTTTCGAATATTTCGGATCAGATACGGATCGGAAATTTCCAATTTCGGATATCCAAAAATATCCGAAACATGGGGATTTTTTCGAAATTTTTCGGATATTAGATCTGAAATATCCGTTTTTAATACCGGATATCTGAAATATCCGAAGGTCCAATCCGATCCGAACTTATTTTACGTAATTCTATTTTGAAATTTCGGTCTTTTAGTTTTCAGATATCCGAAAGTTCGGATATCCGAAATGAACACCCCTATATATGACCAATGTATTAGCTACATCCATAAGAGGAGGAGAGAAGGACATAGCCAAGTGGTTTTTGCCCGTACAATATGACATTGCCCTCATTAGTAAGGGTTCAAATCCCATTGAACAAGGGGATGAGAGAACATATTCTTATATCTCTAGCAAGCAATCTAAGGCATTATCAAACAATTGGGAGGGATATTCCAGCAGAATCCTCTGTAAAAAGTTTGTGGTATTTCTCCTAGTGAACATGTCCAATATTGTTCCTCAAAAGTGATTCCATAGAATTTGAAGTCGAAACCAAACCCTAGTTCCTAGGAAATCTCTCTCCCTAAGGAGAATATCCTTCACTCAAAAGTGAAACCCCACCATAGCCGACAACCCTCTCAGTTCGCCGCCTCTAACACCTGCAATCGACTGCAAATCCCCTGCTAAGCGACATGTGGCCTTCATGCAACTTCAGCTAAATCTGTAAGCTTCTAGTTTTCTTACTTGATTCACCGATTATCTTTAACTGAATTCCATACCAACTCTTCAAATCTCTCTCTTCTAAGAAAACCCAAAACCTCCTCAGTTATTACTCACTACCTTGTAAACCCAACCTTTTAGCCACTGCTTTAATTTCTATAATGAATAACCGCCCGCCTTCTCCTCATCGCCACCAAAACCCGAACAATCCTCGCCCTCCAATTCACAATTTTATCCAAAGAATGGGTATCCTTGTACACCATCCACCTACCAATTACCACTTACCACATATAAATTGGTCTCACGTGGCTGTGGGTATGTTCTTTGACACATCACCACCAAATTCGAGTTTCGTTTTTAATATTGTCAACAACCATTGGGATCTACGCGAATAAATCCGCGTCTATCGTACTGGTTCGTACTTTATCTTGGAATGTCATAACCTATTGGATCGTGATGCGATTATTGCGCTTAACACTACTTTTATTGACGGCAAACCAATCACGTTCTGTCCTAGCTCGGAGACTCAAATCCCAACAAGTATCAATTTCAACATGGCTCGTATATGGGTTTGCATTCAAGATCTACCCTGGGGTTATCTCAACACTGAGTGGACCGTTCGCATCCTCAGTCATGTGGGACTGGTCGAAGCTATTGACAACGACGGCACTGGTCTTCCAACGTAACCATACCTCAGGGCAAGGTTAGTTATCGGTCTCACACAACCCCTAGTTCCTGGTTGTTTTTTACCCCTAGATGAGCATCGTGTTTCCTAGATTTATTTCCGTTATGAAGGAATCTTTAAGTTTTGCAAGGAATGTGGCTGTGTGGGCCATAATACTGGTAGATGTAACCTATCATCATATGATGCCCATCGCCTTATTCAAAGGAGGATTCGCCAATTTGAGGATAATGGTATGCTTGTCCTTCAAACCCAGAGGGAATACCCTTATATACTAATATGATTAGAGGGTTGTCAGACCGTTTCATACATCGTAATCCCAAAATAAACCTAAATCACATCCGCCCAAATATCGCACCACCTAACCACGATCCTTACCTATTTCCACAGCTTCATGTGTATGACCAAGATCCCTCTGAGTCTTCCTCGCCGGAGGACTTCTATGACGCAACCCCCGACTTTAATCCACCATAAATCAATCCACATGACCCTTACTACTCATAAGATAATTCACAACATCACACAAACCCTCCACCGATTTCTCCAATAACACCATGCGTAATAGGACCCCTTCCTGGTTAAGAAGAAGAATGAACCTAACCCCCCTCCCCGGGACGTCGGTTTGGGTTTACGAGAGGACCCTCGTGGTTCCATGACCCCCACATCCAGGCCCACCACCCGAGCCCATACCCCACAGTTAAACTTAGACCTAAACCTACCCCCATTGTCCCCTCATGCAACAAATCATAATTCCCACGAGCCAAACACTGGGTCATCTAACCAACAAAATAGGGGGTTACTCCACAGTTTGGGCTTGTCCACTTGGGCCCAAAGATCCGTGCGTCTAGCTACCAGATTATGCATACCCACTAGATCATATACTTCTACTCATATAGCCCAACAAACAAGGCCCGAAAACAACCTCATTTAAATGAAGGGACTTTGGAAGCACTTGTTTCTCAGGGTTGGGGCCTTAATCCACCAGGCCCAGAAGAAGCAGGGTCCAAAGAATCAAGCGGAAAGACAGTTACGCTCTCCAGATCCCATTGGGCCTCCCATGCATGATCACATCAATCCAAATGGGTTAGATCCATCCAACTCTTCTCATTCAGAACCTCAGGAATTACGAAATATTGCTAATTTCATAAGTAATAGATTTCGTATTTCTCCCCCAATCTATGCGGATGCTTTTAACCCTTTGTTGCAGGATCATCAAAGCAATAATGCAGGAAGGGAGCAAATTATGTCTGATAACAATTATTCTCCAACGTCCCCACTTCAGTTACAGGTTATTTATTCAGGTTCCGAAGCTGAACATGATGAAAGCTCGATCCATTCAGATCAACCAAGGCAAATTTCATTGGGTCTCCAGTGCCAGTCAGTCCAATTTAGGGGCAAACGAAGACGTGAAGCTCCTTTAACCCGCAGTCAATCCATGGGAAGCTTTTTTGTTATCCAAAGTGATGACCCTCAAGGCCGCATCAAAAGGAAAAAGAAGAGACTGGAGGAATGGGACTCCAAGGGAGGTTTCAACATTTACCCTTCCTTGGCCCACAACAAATTTCAAGCAAAGGTCAGAATCGACCTGTCCCATGGCAAGGGCAATGGGAGTTGAAGCCGGGTTCTTCGCTACCTCAACATAATCGAAAAACGCCCAGCTAGAGCATCTCCACCGATCCTAAAAGTGATTGGACGCAAAAAAGAAGCAAAACTACCGAAAACTTGGAAGCAAAGGACCAAGAGAACGCTGCTACAGGAGATGAAGACATGGATCTTCACTTCACTATGATGATTTCTATTACTGAGCATGAGGCTAAGGTGTAATAGCCCATATTTTTAAGCAGGTTGAATTTGATGCAAATCATGTATCTTAGCTTAATTATAATATCTTAGCATAGTTTGATGGAGTTTATTAATAATATTTAGTGTTTTAAAATAAAAGGAAAACTCTATTTTATATTGCAAAAGATATTTGCTTATATGGTTTTTATAAGACTATGAAAAAGGGTTTGACAAAGATGATTACAAGATGAACAATGAATCTTCTAGGCGTGTTGGGACACTTTCCCAAAAGCAATATTCCTACCCTACACTGAGCACGGGTTACAAGGAATTCACTTCCGAGATACAAAGAAGAACAACGAAGATCACGCTCGTTATGAAATTCGTAGAATGAGAATAAGAAAATAAGAATTTGATGCAATGAAGAAAACTTGTGCTTATAGAACTTAGAGAGAGTTTCTCTGGTTTCTTTTCATTCACATATCTTGGATAATGATCATTAGAGCCTTTGCAACGTATTAAAAGAAGCAAAAACACGGCAATAACCGTCACTCGAAAACCGCAAACAAGTGAAGGCAAGCAGGGAGCTTGCGCTCCTTAAAGGAGCGAGCGCTCCTTCAAGGAGCGGGCGCTCCAAGGAGGAGCGAGCGCTCCTCCACCCTTTCCTTCATTTCGCGTTTGTAAACCGAGTTCCTGCCGACTTTGTGCGAACGCTCCATCCGAGCGCGCGCTCTCCCACTAATGTATCACGTACATTAATCAACTCTAATTTACACGTTACTTCAAGTCACGACACCTTATCCTATATGACTTAACGCAACGAACCATGAAAACCAACACTCCGATACTCTAAATATCCAACAATCCTCCCCCATTTAGAGTATCTAATTGTATAATTAGCACATACATCATTAACAACAAATACATCTCATGCATAAATGAAAGTGTATAAAACTTGAACTTCCACATAGTACAGTACACATTCTAAGTATCCGTATCCAATTGGTGTCGATAACGATTGAACCAATTTCAATACATAATGGAAACCCGGAGATACTATACACACAAGATAAATTACTTAAACTCATTATAAACCGACACATAAAGCCTTGTGTCCATATCTATTCATAAGTGTATCAAAGCTATGCCCCAGTAGCTCCTTGAAGCGGCTAAACTTCACACTTACATAGGTAGATCTCTAAAATACATGCTACGTGTGAAAAGCACAAACAAGAGACCTATTAAGTTATACAACCTCCTTATACAACACAGTGATAGAACTAAAAACAAGGATGAATAAAAGTTCTACAATCATCCAAATGAAGGAATTAATCTTATTGAACTTAGGACCCAACGTCATATTGGGCGTTAAGTTAAGATTCCCTCATTCGTGACTCTCGAGGGGCTCCAATCCTAAACCGATTGCCATCCTCTTTACGTTATCTCTAGCCAAGGCCTTTGTAAAACAATCTGCTAGATTATACATTGTACGTACATAGTCAACAGTGATAACACTATCCTTGATAAGTCCTTGGATGTAACTATGCCGCACACCAATGTGTCTTGACTTACCGTTATATACTTGACTATATGCTCTTGCTAAAGCAGCATCGTTGTCACAATGAATCGCTATCGGCGATATCGGTTTTTGGCAACAAAGGAATCTCAATCATGAGATTTTTTAACCACTCCGCCTCTTTACTCGCGGAAGACAAAGCGATAAACTCCGAAGTCATGGAGGAATCCGCTATACAAGTTTGTTTCTTGGAAGCCCAAGAAATTGCACCTCCTCCAAGTAGAAATACCCATCCACTTGTAGAAGAGTGATCCTCTTTATTAGAGATCCAACTTGCATCAGAATACCCTTCTAAAACCGAAGGATATCCACTGTAGGATAAACCATAGTCCTTGGTTTTTCCCAAATACCTTAAGACACGACGAATAGCTTGCCAATGTAGCATACTAGGATTACTAGTATACCTACTAAGTTTGCCTACCGCAAATGCGATATCCTGGCCTAGTACTCGTCATAGCATACATCAAACATCCAATCACCCTTGCGTACTCAAGTTGAGACACGGCACTACCTTCATTAGGTAGTAATTTTTCACTAGGATCCATTGGTGTTGATACAAAAGAGCAACCACTAACATCAAATTTCTTAAGAACCTTTTCGATGTAGTGAGATTGAGATAAACTCAATTTACCTTTGCTTCTTTCAATTCTAATGCCTAGAATGACATCCGCCTCCCCCAAATCTTTCATTGAGAACTTAGACGAAAGAAAAGATTTAGTCCACTCAACTTGGGATAAATCAGTTCCAAATATTAGCATGTCATCTACATATAAGCAAATCATTACACCATGACCATTGTCATCAAATTTGCTATATACACACTTGTCTGAATTATTCAATTTGAAACCGTTAGACAATACTACCTCATCAAACTTTTGATGCCATTGCTTAGGTGCTTGTTTTAGCCCATACAAAGATCTAATTAACTTGCAAACTTTTTGTTCTTGACCTTTGACAACAAACCCAACCGGTTGTCTCATGTAAACCTCCTCATCTAACTCTCCATTCAAGAATGCGGTCTTGACATCCATTTGATGGATCACGAGATTATGAATTGCCGCAAGAGCAATTAATAACCTTATAGTAGAGATACGAGCTACGGGTGCATATGTATCGAAATAATCGATACCCGGCTTTTGGGAAAAGCCTTGTGCCACAAACCGGGCTTTGAACTTGTCAATAGTTCCATCGATTTTCATTTTCTTCTTGAAAATCCATTTACACCCTATTGGTTTACATTTAGGAGGTAGGTCCGCTAGAACCCACGTGTTATTCCCCATGATTGAGTCCATTTCATCATCAATAGCTTCCTTCCAAAATGGAGCATCTTGAGACTTCATGGCCTCATCATACGTTAAAGGATCCCCTTCCACATTATAAACATATGGAAACTTAGTTAAAACGCTATCTCTTGATCCCTCAACCAAATATACATAAAAGTCTGGGCCAAAGGATTTCTCTTTCCTAGCCCGTTTACTTCTCCTAGGTTGTGACGATGTAGATGCAACATTCTCATCTAGAATTTGTTCATCGAAATCTTGATCATTAGTTTGATCAATTTCCTGAATTTCGGTACTTGGAGTTATATCCTTTGGTCTAGGAACCGATGAATATCTATTTTCATCAAAAATAGCATCTCTAGACTCCACAATAGTGTGAACCGACCAAAAAGTCGTTTTGTTCTATAACATAGAACCTATAGGATTTGCTATGAACAAAGATACCCTATAAAGATGCATTCAACTCCTCTTTCACCTAACTTTTTACGTTTAGGTTCCGGCACTTTAACTATTGCCCTGCATCCCCAAACTCTAATATAACTTAGATTTGGTTTTCTTTTGTACCATAATTCATAAGGGGTTACTTTGTTCTTTTTCATTTGAACACGATTCAAAATGTAACAAGCAGTTAAAACCGCTTCACCCCAAAAACCATCACTCAAACCAGAATAGGATAACATAGAATTTACCATTTCTTGTAAAGTTCTATTCTTTCTTTCCGCTATACCATTTTGTTGTGGTGTATAAGCCGCGGTTGTTTCATGTATTATTCCTAAAGCTTGGAAATAACTAGGATTATGAAACTCACCACCTCTATCGGTTCTAAACCGTTTAACCTTGTCACTTAATTGCAATTCCACTTCATTTTTATAGATCTCAAATTTATCTAGGGCTTCATCTTTAGTGGACAACAAATATACATAACAGAACCGTGAATAATCATCTATAAATGTTATTATATATTTCTTGTTTCCTAAAGACGGTGTACTATGAAAATCACAAAGATCACTATGTACAAGATCAAGCAATTTAGTATCTCTTTCCACATTATTAGGAAAAGAACTCCTGGTTATTTTTGTTAACATGCATGTCCTACACTTCTCAATACTTGGATCAAAGGAAGGAATTAAATCATCCTTAGCCATAGAATATAACTTTCTATAATTAACATGACCAAGTCTTAAATGCCAAAGAGAAGAATTGTCATTAATAACACACACATTGTTAACTAAAGCATTCGAAATGCTAAGTTTAAACATACCATTACAAAGATAACCAAGACCAACAAACAAACCACCTTTAGATAAAATAAACTTGTCCGACTCAAAAACCATTTTAAAACCTATACGATTCAGGATAGCTCCAGATACAAGATTCCGCCTAAGTTTCGGAGCAAATATAACATCTCTCAACACTAGAGATTTTCCGGAACTAAAGACTAACTCTACTTGTCCTACACCAAGAACTTGAGCCGTAGAGTCGTTGCCCATGTATAGAACTTCTCCATTGTCCACCTCCTTGAAGGTTTTAAATGAAGACCGCTCCTTGCACACATGCCTTGAAGCTCCCGAATCAATGTACCATGAACAATCATCCCGTACACAAAAGATTTCGGAAATCATACACATATAATTCAAACCCGAATTACATGCAAATTGTGCACAAGTACCTTGTTTGGCTTGGGATTGGCTAGACTCGCCTTTCCCTCCACCTTGCTCATTCCTTTTGTTCATCTTCTTCTTCCAAAGGAAGCAATCCTTCTTGAAGTGTCCTAGCCACACTCCCAACAACCACGTTGTTGACCAACTCCACCATTTTTAGGCTTTTTGGAATTGTAGCCTTTGGTGTAATTGTTAGCCCTCTTCTTAGGATTTGAGTCTTTGGACTTTCCATCCTCCACCATGTTAATGGTAGAAGAATTAGGATTTACCTCCTTTTGTCCATCTTGAACCCGAATGCCCTCTTCAATCCGAAGATGAGCACCCAATTGTTCCAAATTCATATCATCTTTACTATGTTTAAGAGTATTCCTAACATCCTTCCAACTTGGTGGTAATTTGTCAACTATTGAAGATACAATAAATGTCTCATCCATACTAATACTGTGTTGTTTAAAACTTCCTACAATCCTTTGGATTTCATGGAATTGTTCCATCACTGGCCTAGTTTCAACCATCTTAAAGTTATTAAAATTGCTAACTAAGAACCTTTTACTAGATGCATCTTCGGCCATGTATTTAGACTCAAGGTCATCCCAAAGCATTATAGCAGATTCATAGAATTGATAAACATCAAACAAAGTGTCAGACATACCGTTAAGAATGTGACCACGGCATATGTAGTCATCGTTCTCCCACTTGTTCCTTTTCCGAATTTCTTCAACAGTTTCATTGTCCCCTTCCTCGGGTTTGGGGGTGCTTAAAACATATGCCACACTTAACGAAGTGAGAAGGAAATGCATCTTCTTCTGCCATCTACGGAAACCAACGCCTTCAAACTTATCAAGTTTCTGAAAATTCGAAGTCATCTCACGAACCGTAGCCATCTTCAAGTAATATTGCTTTTGGATTATAAGACTATGAAAAAGGGTTTGACAAAGATGATTACAAGATGAACAATGAATCTTCTAGGCGTGTTGGGACACTTTCCCAAAAGCAATATTCCTACCCTACACTGAGCACGGGTTACAAGGAATTCACTTCCGAGATACAAAGAAGAACAACGAAGATCACGCTCGTTATGAAATTCGTAGAATGAGAATAAGAAAATAAGAATTTGATGCAATGAAGGAAACTTGTGCTTATAGAACTTAGAGAGAGTTTCTCTGGTTTCTTTTCATTCACATATCTTGGATAATGATCATTAGAGCCTTTGCAACGTATTAAAAGAAGCAAAAACACGGCAATAACCGTCACTCGAAAACCGCAAACAAGTGAAGGCAAGCAGGGAGCTTGCGCTCCTCAAAGGAGCGAGCGCTCCTTCAAGGAGCGGGCGCTCCAAGGAGGAGCGAGCGCTCCTCCACCCTTTCCTTCATTTCGCGTTTGTAAACCGAGTTCCTGCCGACTTTGTGCGAACGCTCCATCCGAGCGCGCGCTCTCCCACTAATGTATCACGTACATTAATCAACTCTAATTTACACGTTACTTCAAGTCACGACACCTTATCCTATATGACTTAACGCAACGAACCATGAAAACCAACACTCCGATACTCTAAATATCCAACAGTTTTACCCTTAAGTCATTAAAAATAAAACAAGAACAAATGTCCATTTTCATCTTCTCTCTCTTTCGTGTCTTTTGATGGGAGATGCCACAACAAGCTTGAGTTGTCAAATTCTCATCCTTAATAAGCAAATGAAGATCATCAAATTAAGGCTTGCTATTCTATATGTTGCAACTCTAAAAAAATTCTCTCAACATCTAGGATTCAAAAAGCCCAAACTCCAAACCCAAATTTCTTCATTCATCTCGTGGTTGGCCTCTTCTCACCACCGCTTGAAGATTTTCGGCCACCATGGCTTGGTGTTTGTCGCACCCTTGACTCGCCACCACATCGACACATATCTCCTCTGAATTCTGTGATGGCGAGGTTGTTGTCTCTCACCGGAGCCTTGCCGGTGCTGCTGCTGATTCCGTCGCCGCGCGTGACGCTGTGTTGTTCTCGCTCCTCTGTTTCTTCACTCCTCTGCTTTGTTTCTGTCATGGGGGTGCTGCTGCCGTTGTGCAGCACTGCTACTGCAGCCTTCGTGGTGATGCTTCCCCTCTTCAGTGTCGCTGATGTGTCACGCCTTATTGGCGCCGCTGTGAGCTGGTGATACCAACACCTTGATGTTGTTTGTGTTGGTTACTAGCGCTGCATGTTGTTGTTGGGTGTTCTTTCAATTTTTCTCTCTTGGTTATCATGAACCCAACTGAATTGATGGAGGTATCAAACTCTGCTTCCCTTCCTGCTTTCTCTTATTGATCAAATCCCGTTAGAAATTCATTCAAAGTTCTTTTGGAGTTATACTCTTAATTCAGTTTCAAATTTGTATTATTCTGCAAAAGGAAAGAGTTTCAAATTATAGTTAGTATTGCTTGGAGGTTTATCGAATTTTTAGATATGTAGCTTGGTTACAATTTAAAACTATAATGATGAAATAATTTATACTACTAAAAAAACTTATTGATTTTGGTAAAGAATTTGCTCTCGAGCTTATATATTTCTATTTAAGGGATGTTAATAATTTTATTAGAAAGAGTGAGATAGACTAGTTTAGTGTATAAGATTTATGAGTGGCATCTGATTCATATTATTGTGAATGATGCGAATATGGAGATAAATTATGGAGTTCATGAAGGAATATGTCCTTAGACATCCCGGCAATTACTAAATATAAATAGGAATAATATTATGAAGATAATAAAGTTAATTATTTTAGTAATCTTATTTTCTTGCTAGAGAATAAATATGATTAATAGGACAATATTGATTGGGCCTATAACTAAAATATATTAATCCTATGAGGTCACACATTGTAGCACAAGTTGGACAAAGCAATCCGAATCCATTTAGGATTAGGGTTGGGCCGGTCTAAAGGGGAATAGGAGGAGAATTAGTTCTCCTAACTAACCTATGACTCTTCTATTATATATAGGATATAATATTAGAGTTTAGGTGATCAATTCATTAATCAGTTTCTTTTCACAAGAGAGAGATAATTGAAACCCAAATCTATTCCCTCTAAACTGGCGCCTATACCACCAAAAAGCAAGGGATCTTTTCTCTTCCGTTCTAGCGACACGTTGGTGTTCAACTGGTGCTCGTGGACCGATTAGAGGAGCAACAACACTTGGGGCTCTCGGATCTTCAAAGCTTGCATACAACCTGGGAAATCACGCTACAAAGGTTTGATATTTAATCCCTATTGAATGATTCATATGTTTGATTATGTCTCACGATCCTATGATAGATGTTAGGAAATTGTTTCCTGAAATTCCGCTATATGCATCTATATATTCCTACAGTGGTATCAGTTTTGCCTAATTCATAATATTCATATGATCATATAATTGTATGCAAAGTTATTATTTTTATTCAATTAAGGGAGAATTTATTTATGGCTTGAATTTGCAAAATTGATATTTGATATTAATTGATTGGAAATTGTAAATAATAGATTTATTTGTGATTTATGCACAAAATAATTTATAAAGGTCCGAAATTTTTTTTTATTATGGACGAAATTAATTGTTAATTCACTCCTAATTTTCGGATTTTTATATACATAATGTATTAGATTCAAAATTGTTTAATGTTTAATTTGATTAATCATTGAAATAATTTGTTAACAATTAAAAGATTTGATTTTTTACTTGTTAAATAAATCTAATATTCATCACCCTCATAGATCTAGAATAATATGATGGCTGAAGATAATTTGATTATTTTCCCACTAATTTTCGAATTTTATCATATTATTTATGAATTTTGGTTAATTTTTATGTTTAATTTGATTATTCATAGAATTTAAGGATAACAATTAAAATATTGGATTTTATTTGTTAAGATAATTCATTAGATCACCCTAAAAATTATTTTCGATTTTTTCAGATTTTAATTGTTAATTTTCTGAATTTTTCGGATATTATTTGAGTTTTGCCCTAATTTTGAACTCTTGATAAGATTTATTGTTTAATATAGATTATACATTCAAATCTAATCTCAACAAACCTAAAAATTTGTTTAAGATTTGCTGATTGATTCAAAAATTTTTGCCATAATTTTCGGATTATTAAAACCTAATTAAATCCTAAATCTTTAAATAAATTGTTTATTAAAGATTAATTGGAATTTTGGTAAATTGTTACAAAAATTCAAAAGGGTTGCCCACCATGGCTGGGTGGCCCCACTGCGACGGTGGAGCCACGGTGGAGGCGTTATTGGGCCGGCGGCAAAGGGGCATCACGGGCGGCGCGAGTGGTGGAGACCACAACCGGCCAGCGCACGTTTGACGTGCGTGGCTGCCGGGCGCGCGCTACGAGCTCCCCGGCCGGCGTGAGCCGGGCGGTAAACCGGTCGGCGGCTTCGGCGTGATCGCCGGCGTCGGATGGTGGTGGTACACGCCTGCAGCTTGTTGTTGAGGTGTGGTGATGGTGTTGGTTTCGTGAAACGTTCTTGGTGTGAAACAACGCTAAGTAGTTTTGGACTTTTGGGGGCTGTTGACCGGCAACTTGCGTGGTCAACAGGTTTCCAGTTATTAATTTTTTTTTTTTTTAATAAAAATTCCGATTTACTATTTTGGAGCATAATAAATCACTTCCAATATTTGCAAATTCATTAATAAAGATTATTGCCATATCTAAATAAGTAATTGAATGAAAATAATAAAGTTTCCTAAATAACTTCTAGCTTAAATTTGTTAAGTTTTATAATTATTATGGAAAAGTTGATTTGCTTATTAATTGTTAATAAGTAAATAGTTTGTGTTTATTTTATATGATATTATAAATGCGTGGATGTTTAATGTAATATGTATGATATTATATTTTGCATGTTATGACTAGTATGGCCCAAATTAGGATAGTAATTACGATCTGCGAATCGTTATATTTGAATGTAAATTAAATACGATCTGCGAATCGTTTGTATTTTTATAACTTTAAATTTTCGTTATTTATTTAATTCAAATTATGTAATCGAGCATGAGGATCCAAGGAGTTTCAAGGATGGTGATCCATGGAGATTCAAGGGAGGATTCATGAAGATTAGTTATTTTCCTAAGTATAGGGGCCATACTAGATCATTTAGTTATTGCTTATAGTAATTCTCTTGCATTTATTTTGTTTAAATGCTTGCTTCTAAGTTTGTTTGTGGTTAATTGATTCATGTGTTCACTATTAATTGACCATATTAGTAAACTTAGGTCCCCACAAGTAATATTGAGTTTTGATTGCTTTTCCAAACAACACCTATAAAGCCTTAGATCATGAGTAATGGGTTATGCCAAAGCAGGGTGTTGCTCATAGTTCCGGGGATAGTAGGGTAGGTTTTTGAAACTTACATGTTAATGTTTGGTTTAACTCAACAAAATCATCAAAAGACAAAGTTTTGGGTTTTGAAGCTAAGAGATAGGAGTAAACAAGGAGTTGTTAACCTGTCTACCAAGAATTATAATTAGTTATAATTAGTAAAGTGTTTACTTACCTCAACTACTATAAATTGAAGGCAGGGCTAAAGTCCGTTTGATTGTAGTGGGAGGGGATCTTGGTTATTTCTTTATTCAATAGGGGACTTTCATTTTGAATAAAGGGTAGTAGTAATTAAAATTTGTTTAATTATTGCTTTCTTGATAAACATTGATTGAATCTTGCTTTATTATTTGTTGTAGTAATTATGTCTAGTAACAACAATATCAACACCAACAATTTTACTTGTAATTTGCGCTCCGTCCTTTCGAAGGACAAATTGAATGCTGAACGTTTCATTGCAATTGAAAGGGATATGGGAATCGTTACACCAAAACCAAAAGTTGCTGATGAGCACTATTGTTACATCTGTTACAAGGTTGGTCATTGGAAAAGTAGTTGCCCCAAGTATCTGAAGGATCAAAAGAAAGGAGTTTCTAGTTCAGATATATATGTTATAGAAGTTAACTTAGCAACTTCTGCTTCTTGGGTATTTGATACCGCTTGTGGTTCGCACATTATTTGTAATATGCAAGGCCTCAAAAGAAGTAGAACATTGGGAAAGGGAGAAGTAGATCTTCGCGTTGGCAATGGAGCACGAGTTGCTACATTGGCGAGTGGGAGTATATAGTCTACTTTTACCTTCGGGATTAGTTTTAGAACTTAATAATTGTTATTATGTTCCTGCTATCACAAAGAACATTATTTCGATTCCTGTTTTGGATTCCGAAGGTTATTCATTTACAATAAAGAACAATTGTTGTTCTGCGTATTTGAATAAATGTTCTATGTCTCCGCTAAATTATCAAATGGTTTATATGTGCTAGACTTAGAAACCCACATCTATAACATAGACAGTAAGAAACATAAAGCAAATGATTCAAACCCTACATACCTATGGCATTGTCGATTAGGCCACATAAGCTCAAAGCGCATTGAGAAACTTCATAGAGATGGAATTCTCAAATCATTTGATTTCGAATCATTTGATACTTGTGAGTTTTGCTTGATGGGGAAAATGACAAAGTCTCCTTTTACAGGTTCAAGTGAAAGGACCAATGACCTTTTAGCCCTCATACATACGGATGTTTGTGGACCTATGAGTACGTTGGCTAGGGGAGGGTACAATTACTTCATTACTTTTACCGATGATGTGAGCAGATTTGGATATGTTTACCTCATGCGGCATAAGTCGGAATCCTTTGAAAAATTTAAGGAATTCCAGAATGAAGTACAAAACCAACTTGGGAAGAAAATTAAGGCATTACGATCCGATCGTGGTGGTGAATATTTATCTCAAGAATTTGGTGATCATTTGAAGGATTGTGGAATACTTTCACAATGGACTCCACCGGGAACACCACAGTTAAATGGCGTTTCTGAAAGAAGGAATCGAACTCTACTTGATATGGTTCGATCCATGATGAGTCTTGCTGATCTTCCTATTTCATTTTGGGGATTTGCACTTGAAACAGCGGCGTTCACACTTAACAGAGCACCATACAAAGTAGTGGAAAAGACACCATATGAAATGTGGACAGGAAACGTTCCAAAATTGTCTTTTCTAAGGATATGGGGTTGTGAAGCTTATGTAAAACGTTTACTTTCTGATAAGCTTTCACCCAAATCCGATAAATGTCTTTTTGTGGGTTACCCAAAAGAGACTAAGGGATACTACTTCTACAACCAAAGCGAAAACAAAGTGTTTGTTGCTCGTAATGGTGTCTTTCTGGAAAAGGAGTTTATTTCCAGAAAAACAAGTGGGAGAAATGTATATCTCGAAGAAGTTCGAGATGAGCAACAAATGGATGAGGTTAACACCTCATCAGAGGCGGCCCGGCATGAAAATGCTCAGGAGGTGGTGCATTCAATTCACGTACCTCCTACCGTCCCACTTGGAGATACTCCATGCGAAGTCACTCACCCTAGTGAGGTAGAAACTTCTTCGTTGTTCCCCAACGTAGAACTAGTAGGACCATCATTCCGTCAAAGAGATATATTGATTTCCTTTTGACTGAAAGTTCTGAAATAACGATTTTAGAATCAGAAGAACCTACTAGCTACAAAGATGCTTTGGATAGTCAAGACTCCGAAAGATGGCTTGAGGCCATGAAATCTGAAATGGATTCCATGTCTGAAAATCAAGTATGTGACTTGGTTGATTTGCCTGATGGGGTAAAACCCATTGGATGCAAATGGAATTTTAAGTTGAAAACAGACAAGGATGGAAACATTAGTGTTTTCAAAGCAAGATTGGTGGCGAAAGGTTTCAAACAAATTCATGGTATTGACCGTGATGAAACCTTCTCACCAGTAGCCATCTGAAGTCCATTAGGATAATCCTTGCGATTCTTGCCTTTCATGACTATGAAATATGGCGAGATGGATGTCAAAACCGCTTTCTTGAATGGGTTCTTGAAAGAGGATGTGTACATGACACAACCTCAAGGTTTTGAAGATCTAGAAGTCCATTTATGGACTAAAGCAAGCATCAAGGAGTTGGAACCTCGAGATTTGATGAGGCAAACAAGAAATTTGGCTTTCTCAGAAATGAAGAGGAATCTTGTGTATACAAGAAGTTAAGTGGGAGTAGTATTAATTTTCTGGTCTTGTATGTGGAGACATACTTCTCATAGGAAATGATAAGACCATGCTTGAGTCAGTCAAAGAATGGCTTAAAAATCGTTTCTCTATGAAAGACCTAGGAGAGGTAGATTACATATTGGGAATTAAGATCTATAGAGATAGGTCAAAAAGGCTGATTGGACTTAGTCAAGAGACTTATATTGATAAGGTTCTTGCAAGGTTCAAGCTGGAAAACTACAAGAGAGGATATGAAAGTAAGCAAGGTTCATAATGAGGATCACGTAGCAGATCCTCTGACTAAACCGCTTGCTCAACCTAAGCATGAGTGTCATACTAGGTCTATGGGGCTTAAGCATATGGGAGAATGGCTTTAGGTTGTTTACTTCATGTTTACAATTGTAAAGACATTTATTATGCTTTGAATGTTTATCAATAAAAATTTGTTTCTTATTTAATCGCTTGGTTTAGTATTAAATAAAATGTCCAAATAATTTGTGTTTTCAAATAGGATTATCGAAAACGTTTTGATAATGGAATCCTATAAAGTGAACTGAAATCACAATTTATTTAAAGTCCCTAGTCTAAATCACTAATTGGACATAAGTGATTTATTTAAAAGACTAGTATATAATTAATTGATAGCGCCAGTTCCATGGGCTATGGAGACATAGAGATGTCTAATTGGTTATATGGATGTATAGTTGATACATTGAGACTTGACCTAATTAGATTCTAAAAGTAGAATCGAACTACTATATTTAGTGGATTCCTTAGACATGAGTATGTCTTAATAACCACAACATAATTAGTTTAACTTTGACATTGTTAAACGCCGCGCCGTAAAAGGAGGTTATAAAGGCAGTGATCAGGTGGGCTAAGAATTGAGTGGGAGTTATGGTCATACAAGAGTGGATAAGTCCTCCTATTAAATAGGAATGGTGTCTGGGCCTCTTGATGAGCGAGAACTGGAAAATTGCATGGCCATGCGGAATAGGATTAAAGAGTTAATCCTCATTTGAGCAATTCGAACTCGCCGATCAAGGAACATAAATTTGAGAATAACATTGTGTTATCAAATTTGACATTAAGTGACTTAAGGAATTTAACATTGCGCTCTTGTCTTCGGACAAGTGGGAGATTGAAGGAATATGTCCTTAGACATCCCAAGCAATTACTAAATATAAATAGGAATAATATTATGAAGATAATAAAGTTAATTATTTTAGTAATCTTATTTTCTTGCTAGAGAATAAATATGATTAATAGGACAATATTGATTGGGCCTATAACTAAAATATATTAATCCTATGAGGTCACACATTGTAGCACAAGTTGGACAAAGCAATCCGAATCCATTTAGGATTAGGGTTGGGCCTGTCTAAAGGGGAATAGGAGGAGAATTAGTTCTCCTAACTAACCTATGACTCTTCTATTATATATAGGATATAATATTAGAGTTTAGGTGATCAATTCATTAATCAGTTTCTTTTCACAAGAGAGAGATAATTGAAACCCAAATCTATTCCCTCTAAACTGGCGCCTATACCACCAAAAAGCAAGGGATCTTTTCTCTTCCGTTCTAACAGATGTTGGTGTTCAACTGGTGCTCGTGGACTGATTAGAGGAGCAACACTTGGGGCTCTCGGATCTTCAAAGCTTGCATACAACTGGGAAATCACGCTACAAAGGTTTGATATTTAATCCCTATTGAATGATTCATATGTTTGATTATGTCTGCGATCCTATGATAGATGTTAGGAAATTGTTTCCTGAAATTCCGCTATATGCATCTATATATTCCTACAGTTCAAGCTAGAGATTGGTGATCAAGTATCTATGATCTTGGGGATCATGTAAAGGTACACATTTTCCCTCCACCTTTGAACTAAAATTTTGGTGTTTCATATGATTTTGTGAATCCTATATTTACTACATGAGTTTTATGTCAATTGAGTTTATTGTGTTATTGGTATTATGAAGGTGAAATTGTTGAAAGTGTTTTGAGTATTTCAAAGTTTGATTAAAAATACGAACTTGTGACGTAGTATTTATATTTCTCTTTGCTAAGTTTTAATCTCTGGATACGTTTGTGAAAATTTATGAATAATGATTTATGTTTTAGTATCATTGGTAAATAAATATTACGAGTAAATTATGGTTACTTAAGGATATCGATCCATGACGTACTAAGTCCATTTTGTCTCTGAAAGTCGATAGTATAAAGTGTTATGGGCACATGTTCAGATATATGGAAGTGTTTATAGCCATTCAGTCAAAAGTATTGAAACAAGGGTTCACAATATATTTATCAATGTAATTCTGAGTATGATATTCTGAATTAAGTGATTTGGTATATGTTTTGTAAGAAGTGAAGAGCTCTAGTTCAAAGGAATTGATGAGCTTATAGAAAATAATTATATGTTTCCATTGAAATTCGTCTATATATAGTTCTAAGATGTATAAGTGTACCAAAAGTTTCACTTATGGAATGGTATTGAGAATCCAAGTGTATTGAAATGGTCTAGCGTTTCCAAATTGAAGTTGTTATATAAATTCCGAAATATGTACAGGATACAACGATTTTAAATATATTGGTTATCAATAACTTTGAGAAATATGGACTTGACTTGTTGAGGACATGAGTTAAAGGTCTGACTATAATACAAGATTTTCGGGATGTATCTTATTATGAGTTTTGCGTGCTTGGGATTACTTGGATGATGAAAAGTTCAAGGTTTGAGATTTCAAGGTAATTGTTGTTCGGAGATGCTATATATAGTATAACTTATGGCTCGTGAAAGATTTAACTCTATGATGGAATTATGATAATTACTGGAGTTGGGCATAAATCCTTTGGGATATTAGATTGAGTGTAAGTGGTAAGTTATAAAGTAAGCTCTCTGATTCTGTTTTGGGGAAAAGAGAAGTTCATATTAAAAATTAAGCCATGTTTTGAGCTTCAATTATAATAAGCTCGGACTATATTTCCTTTAAAAGTCCGTATTTGAATGGGTTTTAACAAATGAACTATGTAAAGGATTGAATTATACTAAGTTATTGGAAACTCAAGTATATTGTGTTATCAAACAATTTGAGTTGTATATGAAATACCCAAAAGCGATTATGTTACGAGATTTTGATATATCTGACTCAAGAATTATGAATTTGAGTTTCAGAAAAATATTGAATTATGTATTTTGATTTTCGTTTTGTAAGGGGAAGAAGCCGCCGGAGCGGTGATGAACAACATTATGTATTCTGTATATTCTGTATTCTGTATATTTTCTGGGGACATGTCCTGAAAAGTCTTGCAAGCAGTACATAACGGAAGAGGGAGACGTCCCTTGTAAAAGCTTAGAGAATTCGCCTGGAAGGCAACTCTATTCGTGTTCTCTTCCCCAGTCTAATACGATTGCTATATGATTTATGAAAGAAAATAGAATATGTATTGATTATGCAAATGGTTTCGTGGGAAGTTATTTTAAACTTTATTTCTGAAGTAATGTTATACTCTCCCAAGTCTATGGAGATCATGTGCGAATATGAGAATGATTTACTAAGAAAATTGTTAGGAATTTATGGAAGGAGTTAGCTATGTTATATGTATTTGGATTAGAGATTATTATATCTGAAATACAAAAGTAGGAGATACTGCTATGCCTTGGCATATCAGATTAGAGTTGCTTTTGCAATATCGTATTGAATTACACATAATTTTTATGATTCCTCCAATTGGAAATATATATTACTTGTTTTATGAGATATTTATATTATTATTTTGAACAAGTGGAATGATAAATTGTGTTCAAGTATTGTTATATAATTCATTCATTATGACTTTTCTGTATCTTGATTTCAAATGTCTCGCAAGAAAAGCTTAACTAGGAAAACTACGTTACGCCACCGAAATAAATTTTATGGTTGGACAGTGTGCACTCAGTTTCGCTGATTTTGTTCTTGGAACCTGTCCTGGTGGGGGCAGAGTTCATGATTAAGTGTTTTTGCAGGTATAAGGATTTGACAAGAGTAATTCAAGGACCAGAAGCATAAAAGGGGTAAAGTTGAAAGTGAAATGTCCCGGAGAATGTGATGGTTAATGAAGGATGATTCTTATGTTCTCTTATCGTATACTCCGGGGATCCAGTATAAGATAAATAGAAGTCAAGAGCATTAGGTATTTCTGTTTTGAGGATTGTATTTGAGTTTATATTTTTGTTGTAAGTGAATGACTAATTATGGTTTATTAAATGATAATTGAGACTTGTCAATGCTAAGTATGATTAGCTAGTAGCTCGGAAGTGCGGGATGTTACATAAGGGATGTGGTTGACCCTAATCAACCACCCCCCACTCAATGAACATCCTGTCTTGGAATTGTCGAGGGCTAAATGACATAACTAGCCCGACAATTCCGTACCTTTTTTGGCTACTTTCGCAGTTTCACCCTACCTTTTTATTTTTGCAAGAAACTAAAACTACTGTAGATGATGTGTATAGTGTTCTTAGTTCTACTAATCCTACTTCGTTTTTTGGGTTTGATGCAGATGGCACTAAGGGGGTATAACAGTTTTTTATTGGGTACCTCAGCTATGGATGTTGTAGTTAGAAATAAGCACTATGTGTTTTGTAAGATCGCTGAACTGAATGGAAGAATTTTCTACTGCTTGTTTTTGTATGGTGCTGCCCAACTGTAAAATCGCCAACCACTATGGAACGAGCTACAACAATTGCTTCTCCCTTCCACCAATTACATTATCATTGGCGACATAAATCAGGTTGGTAATTATGATGACAAATTAGGGGGAGGAGATTTTATTCGTGGATGGGAGTCATTTCATAATTGGAAACTTGATCTAAGCCTTCACGACATCCCATTCTATGGGCCTAGATACACTTGGGTCAACAATAGGGATGGACCTGCTCTGGTCATGGAGCGTCTAGATCGCGCGTATTGCTCATCGGCGTGGCTAACTGATTTCCCTCAAGCCCAACTCCGCAACTTCCCGATCATTCATTCCGACCACGCTCCCATACTTCTACAAACAAAGCCTCCTGAGAAATCTCCAAGACGTCCTTATCAGATTGAAACTTGGTGCCTTAATTACCCTGAGGTAAATCAAATGGTTAAAGAGGTCTGGGGTCTTCATATGGTGGGTTCCCCCCCCCCTATATTCTTTCGCGCAAACTTGCATTATTTAGAAGTAAACTGAAGACTTGGTGCTTGGACAAACGGTTATTTTGGGGCTTTAATTGGAAGAATATCTTTGATCAATTACAAGATCATGGAAACCGAGTCTCCTCTCTTTATCAAGGCAACACCTATATCAACCAACATCGCACTCTTATCAAGGAAGCCTCACTGGCTGTCACCTACTGGCAACAACGCATTAAAGAGCAACACCTAAAACTGGGGGGCTTGCCTTCTAAATTTCTGTTCAGTCGTCTTAGGTAAAAGCGACGTCGCAATCAGGTCTACATGTTAAAGAATAGCTTGGGTGAATGGATTGAAGAGCCACAAAGTTTTGCGCAAATGATTGAAGAACATTTTAAAGAAATTTACGTTCCTTCATCCTCGATGCCTGAGGACTTAGCCCAACAAGGGGAGGACATTGATCTTGTCCTTCGAGAATTACATATCCCCTCTCTCTCTACTTTTGATCAATGTTCCTTGCTTGTCCCTTTTTCAGACTACGAAATACAAGAGGCCCTATTCTCTATAGCAAATGACAAAACGCCAGGTCTTGATGGCTTCAATGTGGAGTTTTTTCGAACCTACTGGGCTACTGTTGGACCGTTGGTTATCCAAGCTTTCCAATCCTTTTTTGCTACAGGCTACTTATTAATGGAATGGAATAGGACGCTCTTGATTCTAATTCCTAAAGTGGTAATACCCCCAGCAGAGGTAAATCATCTACGCCCGATTAGCTTTTGCAATGTTGTTTATAAATGTATTGCGAAGTGTATGGTTAATCGTATGCAATCTCTACTGCCTAGGTTAATTGATGATTACCAAAATGCATTTGTTCCGGGACGGCATATGGATGACAACATTTTAATATCTCATGAAATCACTCATATTATCAACAAGCAACGAACAGGCAATCGTCACTTAGCGGCTTTGAAACTTGATATGAATAAGGCTTATGATAGAGTGAATTAGCTCTTTCTCTTGAAAGCCTTAGATGCCTATGGTTTTCCTGCGCACTGGATCCAGCTAGTACAACAATGTGTTTCCACTGTCTCTTATCAAATTCTTATTAATGGTGGGGCTACTCAATGCAAGCCTTCATTCCAACGTGTGGACTTCGCCAAGGAGATCCTTTATCTCCTTATCTATTTCTCTTTTGCATGGATATATTATCTCGTATGACTACTCTAGCTACAGACATTCGTCAACTTCAGGGTATCCGGGTTGGTGCACAAGGTCCTTGTATCTCGCACCTTTTCTTTGCAGATGACTCTTTGTTTTTCTTCAAAGTTTCACAAGAATCATGTACTACTTTACAATCGTTGATTCAAAGATTCTACAACATCTCGGGTCAGGTCTTGAGCCTACAGAAATCATATATTAAATTCAGTCCTAACATTACCCAAAACCAGCAACAAGTGTATAAATCAATCCTCAGAATAATGGATGCCCATAGCTCGCTTGGCAAATATCTTGGAGTCTCGGTTGACATACAGGACAAAAAAAACTTCCCACATCACTGCGTTATTGGATACCATTTCAACAACTATCTCCCGTTGGAACCACAAGTGAATCTCACAACCCTCCAAGCTCGTTATTATCAACTCCATCCTGGCAGCCTCCATCATGCACCATTTAGCGGTTTTTCGCATCCCCTCAACTATTTCTAACCGAATTGATGGACTGCTAGCTCGGTTCTTTTGGAAAAATCCCCAGGGCTCTGGTCTCCATTGGAAGAAACGTATTCATCTTCACTGCCCTAGAGGTCTTGGAGGTCTTGGTATTCGCAATATTAGTGCTTTTAATCAAGCACTCTTGATGAAAAAAGTATGGCGGATTAGGCACAACCCCCACCTACTTTTTTCGAAGGTTTTCAAGAGGGTAGGCTCCTCTCCTCATGGCCCGAAGCTGCCACGTAATACTTCTTGGGGTCATAAAGGTCTCTATATGGCAGCCCAAGTTCTGAACCAGCACTGCGTGTAGAAAGTAGGTGATGGAGCTCAAATTCAAGCCTCGACGCAAAAATGGGTGAAGGGTCATATACCCATTTTTCGGGACAATGTCCCGCTCAGGGAGGTAAATTCAATTAAAGTAGCTGATCTTATTTTACCTAATCATCATCGGTGAAATATTCAAAAAATTAATGCCCTCTTTGACGACAATAGTGCTCGTTCAATTAAAAGCATGGAACTACAAACTTAATTGAACCAGCGTGATTCGAGCTACTGGGGCCTCACTAAATTAGGTATGTATACTACTAAATCGGGGTACTATGCGGTGCTCCAACAACAGCAATATGAAATTTGTAGCATGACAAATCCAAGCGACGCACATTTCTTTCGCAATGTTTGGAATTTGAACATCATGCCTAAATGGAAGCTCTTCCTATGGAAATTGTGGCATAATGGTTTAGCTACTAATAGCAACCTTTTCAGAAGGCAAATTGCGTCCTCTCATTTATGCCCAATTTGTCTCTATAGTGAGGAGGATAGGCAACATCTCTTCAGGGAGTGTTCTTTGACGATTGAAGCATGGGCCATTACCCGACTTGGCCTTAACTCATTGGATAGACCATACCTTCCATTCAGGGAATGGCTCCAAAACTGGGTCATTTTATTTCGAGCAACAGAGGGCCCTAATGGGTCTCAAATTCCGTTTTTTTGGTACGTTATGGGCCATATGGAGGGCTAGAAATGAGCAAGTTTTTCGCAGGATACGTACCAATGTGCAAATGCTCTCCTACTTCATTGATGACGTGCTCATCAACATTCTCTTTCGGCCCGAGCCACCCCAATCACTCGCCCACACCACGAGCCTACTCACCCGCCAGCTTTTATACGCTCAATCCGGGACAATCAAGGCATGGTACCCCCTACTACCATCATCTTATTAGACGGTGCATGGGACAAGGCTACTAAGATGGGAGGCGCCCTGGGTCATTTCAGCTTACCTTGCACCATCTCCAAGCATGGTATTTGCTTTTTGCCGAATCGCCCATCCTTACCGAGGCTATAGCTTGTCTTAGGGCCATCCACGCATCTATAGATATCCACGTCAAACACACTCTTCAACTTATACGCAGATAGCTTCTTGTCTCACTTGGTGCAACCTCGTCAAGGTACACAAAGACCGGGTTATTCAGCCTAGACTGCAATCGGACCAATCGGATCGATTCGACCGACCATTCGATCGGGCCGTTTTGGATCAAGTTACATTCGGCGGGATCGGACCGGACCGTTCGGATTGGGTCATCGTTCGGACTATTATTTCGGATCGGTTTCGGATCGGTTTCGGATCGGATCGGATTGGATTATGGTTTCGAGATCATCGGATCGGATCGATTTCGATTGGACAAGAAAGATTTTGAGCTTTTTAGTAGGGTAAGGGTTTTCCTATGTAAATAAATTTTATTCTATACTAATCTTTTGAGTTATTAATTATTCTATTATTAGCCCTTTTATTGGATATTAATTCTTTAGTAGTTAGTACTCCCTACATTTTTAAAAATTATTCCGTCTAACTATTTGAGTATTCGTTACATATACTTACATGAAATTCTTCCAAAAATTTGCACCAGCAATGATAATTTTTTTATAAAAAAAACGGGTAAGTTTCGGGTACTTCGGATCAAAGCCTAATCGAAACCAATAATTTCGGATCGGGTAAGACCATATCGGATCATTCGGATTTCGGATGAGTTTCGGGTCAAGATTATTTCGGACCGGATCGTTTCGGATTCGGATCAAGGTTCGACCGCCTGGTTCGGACCGGATCGACCACGATCGGATATTTCGGACCGGATTTTCGGATCGGACCAACTTTGCCAGGTCAATTCCAGCCCACCAGCTGGCCAGATGGTGTCGTGGTAATAGGATGTCTTTTAATTAAGTTATTGTTTGTACTTTTTCTCGATGACAAAAAAAAGTGACTCCATGATATTATTAGTGACCACGAAAAGCTTTTATATGCATCATACAAACAAGGGGACCAGATGATAAAGCAGATAATTCCACGATTCATATCACTAGCTAAATAGATAAAGGATTGCCATTGAGAATTTCCCAAGACAATAATGAGGATAAGACACTACATCGACTGAGAGTATATGGATCATGGTCCCGTAATTACATGGACTAAAGCCTATGAAACTAGCTATTGTCAACATACATATAATAACTAGTTTTGAAGCTCGTGCAACAAATTGCACGGTTGTTGTTTATTTTATTTTTTGCAAATTTTTATTAACATTGTTGATTTTTTTTTGTTGTGAAATGAGATTTTTCAACACCATTGTATTATATACTTCCTCCATTCTTTTTCTATTGTAGCAATTACCACTTTGGGTAGTTTCAGCTACTGGAACCATTCCATTTTTGGTAAAAAAAATCAACTATAGTTGACAACATCGCCTTTACTTTATGTTAATAAAACCATCATTAATTACTCAAATTGCCTCATAAAGCTGCGTTTACTTTATTAAGGATTTACTCGAACCTTGATTTCCCAATTTGTTTTAGTAGAATTAAGTTTATCGAGAAAAGAATAAGATCTGACATATAGATATATGAAAAAGAAAAACATAAATAATTGTGTATACAACAAATATTCTAGGAATAATTAAAATAATTAGTCAATTGCATAATATCTCTGCAATGTCGTTGACAAACTTTCATTTGATTCTTCCTGTAATGCCATCATGGTATGCTCAAAACTACGGATATGTACTTTTTATCTTTATATAACTCAATTTTTAAAAGTTTGATTTTGAAAGACATAATTGCTATTGTCACATATAATACGCTATTTTTATAGTTAATTTTATATGTATGTAAAATAAAGAATAAATAATATGTTATTGTTCATCTATATGAATATATTTTCATAAGTTGTAAAACTATATCGTATATGGAATCATATTTTTATAACATTGCGAATTATGTAACAAAAGTTATATTCAATTTACATAGTTGAATAATTTAGGTTGTTTAATTAAAATCAGAGTGTAATCATTTGGTTGCAATACTAAATTGCTTTGGTTCAGTTACGTAAGGCTGGTGTTTGGATCCTCTAAAGTTCTAAAAGAACTCTACAATGTAGCGTTTGAGCAATATCAACCATTGAATAAAAAATCAATGGCTCATATATTATCTTCCCAAAACCCCCTCTTTTTTCTCATCAAAATCCACCCCTTATTTCCCCCCTTCCACCAATAATGAGCCTTTGATTTTAAAATGTATGGTTCATATACAACTCTGCCTTGTAGAATTTGATTAAAATTGGACCTACAACTCTAGAGGATCCGGACTCGTAAGGCTGAGGTTTTGAAAGATTATATATATGTTTAATCCCGTAAATTGGACCTATGATAAAATGCTATAGTCACATATAGTACACTATAGTTATAACTATTACTTCCTCCGTTCCGAATTAAAACCAACAAATGCACTTTTACGTATCCCGTTGTATTATATTGACCACAAATATCTATAATTACTTATAAGTAAAAATTATAAAAAATTACATTTTATGAAAGTACGTCACGAGACGAATCTAACAAGATCCCACTTGACTATGTTTTTCATTATGTATAAATCACAAATCTCGGTCAAAGTGAAAAATGTGAATAGTGAAAATGTGCATTTGTTGCATTTAATTCGGAACAGAGGAAGTATTATATTTATCTAAAAGAAAGACTAAATAATGCCTTACCATTCATCTAGTTAAATATATTTTCATGAGTTGTAAAACCATATTGTAGATGGATCTTATTTTGATGCATATTTCAAGCACTCTCAAATGGTAAAAATTTATGATGTGTTTAATTAGGTAGCAAAAGTTATATTCAATTTACATAATACAATAATTTAGGTTATTTTCAAAACGAAACTCTAATTTCTCGTTATGTAAAACTCTTTTTATGTATTTAAATATGTGTAGAACTCTATTTTTAAAATATTTAAAATAAAAATTAATGACATGGCAATCCTACGTGGCGCTCTCTATTTCATAAGTTGTAGAACTATATTGTAAATGGATCTTATTTCGGAGCATATTTCGAGCACTATCAATGGAACAAAAATTATAATATTCGAATTATGTAGCAAAAGTTATACACAATTTGCATAATATAATAATTTAGGTTGTTCATTCAAAACCAAACTCTAATTTTAGCTTA
>CANSZD010002007.1:0-50000 GCA_947648045.1 Beta corolliflora | reverse complement strand
AAGTTCCTCCTTTATATATATACTAGTATTGGGACCCGGACAAATGCCCGGGCTTTTTCGTGAAGAGGAGGTAGAGTTCTGAAATATTTACACCCCTAAATTTGGCCGTTATTTTTGTCTGACATAGAACAACTAAAAGTTATAATATGATTTTGTAATTATTTTTTAAGTTGGTTTCTAATTTATATGTCATGAAGAAACTCACTATATCATTCAGAAACATATTATATCACGCAGAAACTACATCATTTCTGAACAATCCACTTTATCATTTAGACACTTACTATATCATGCGGAAATTCACTATATGATTCAGACATTCACTCTATCATGCGGAAACTATATATTTTCACTAGTAGAAAAATGTAAATTTGCGTCAGTCTATGTGCGTCGCACGCTAGAAGCACTGACGCAAATAGCCTATTTGCGTCGCACATTAGAGAACGTGCGACGCACAAAATGATAGCAGATGGGTGGTAGGGTCATTTGCGTCGAACGAGGTTGAGAACGCGACGCAGATGACGAACATGATTTGCGTCGAACACAGCTATAGTGCGACGCACATGGCTGGATCCCATGATTTGCGTCGGATCTTTAAGCCTGTCCGACGCAAATGGGTTTCTTATTATCGCGCGTGAAATTGCAAATAAGTTTCTTCCCTTTTTTATTTTGGATTTTGGTGAACAATATGCGTCGGACCTTGTAGGCCCATCCGACGCAAATGGGCTTCTTCCCCCCTTTTTTTATTTTGGACTCTCTCAAACCTAAACTTACAGCCGTCACACCCCACCCCCCTCTCCCTCCCCTTCTTCTCCTTTCTCCATTCGGTCCTCCATCTCTCTTATTTCGCATAATCGCATCTCACTTTCGCGATAATATGTTAAACCACATGTCACGATATACTACACATTATAACAACCCTAATTCTAATTGAATCCCTAATTCTAATTGCAGTAGATTACTTTAATACTTTAACCCTAATTCTAATTGAATCGCTAATTCCAATTGCATTAGGTTACTTTAATACGTTAATATAGTCAATATTTCCTTTTACATGTTACTTTAATATAAAATTTTAAATATATTATAAATTGATCTTATTTTAAAGTACTTTTTAAACACTTTCCAATGGTATGAAAATTATAATTTTACGAACTATATATTAAAAGTTATAATCAATTTACTATATTTAAGTTTTTCATTGTGAACCCAACTCTATATTTGTATTTTAATCAATTTAGAACTCTATTTATATTCAAAAAAATATGACATGGCACTTAATGAGCGTGACAAATGGCATCCAATGAGGACGTCAAATGTCGCGATCTCGTGAGCTGGTTGTTGTACTCTGCTTTATATATTAGTTATATGATATATTGATTGATTGATTGATTAAGGTGTTTATAAATATCCGATCTGGTCGATCCGAACCGATAAATCGGATATCCGATCTGATTTTTTTGTTTTCGGATATCCGAAAATTTTCGGATCGGATACGGATCGGGAATTTTCAATTTTGGATATCCGAAACATGAGGATATTTTTCGAAATTTTTCGGATATTTTCGGATATCCGATCCGAAAATATCCGTTTTCAAGACCGGATATTTGAAATATCCGACCCGAAACTTATTTTATGAGCTTTTCAGTTGAAAAATTCAATTTTTTTTGTTTTCGGATATTTGATCCAAAAGTTCGGATATTCAATTTTTTTCGGGTCGCATTTGGATCGCATTTTTCCCGATCCGAAATTTCGGATCGGATTGGATATCCGAAATGAACACCTCTTTAATAAAGGCATCTCGTCACTGTGCCAGCATCATAACAGTACAAACAGAGGAATGTCAAAGCACAGATGAAAATGAAACCATTCAGAATTTACCTGCTCAACATAAAACCTGGGCTTTTGGTACTAACTTTATACCCATTAAGTATCCATATCGTACCCCCACCCGCATTCGCATATGAAGTACCCATGCTTCACAGTTGATCAAATTCAGTTGCAATGCACTTAGTAATTCCAAATTGTTAGCAAAAATATGATTAACATATTTGCTGTTGCAACATAAAATTGAAGATATCAAAGAGCCGAAATAATGACTGAAAAGTGAATTACCTGGAAAAAAAAATTCCAGCAATCTATATACTGGTACACGAAGCAACGCTGCTAAATAACCCTTTTTTACAAACTATACAAAAAGGTACAAATAAGTCGCCCCAACCTATTTCTGAGTGTGGCATGCTTGGTGCCAAACTTGCAGATTTTCAAATGGAACAACATCATCAGCTCGCGTTGGATGATGGTCCATTAATGGACGACGCAGAATAGTATCATCGTTTGATGGGCAGGTTGATTTATCTTGTTGTTAGTCGACCTAATTTAGCATATTCTGTTTATATTCTATCACAGTTTATGCAGGCACCTAGAGTTGTTCATTGGGAAGCAGCCCTCTGAGTTGTCCGATATTTGAAGAAAAATCCAGGACATGGTATTTTATTTCGTTCTGATAGTGATCTCCGCCTAGAAGGGTGGTGTGATTCTGATTGGGCTAGTAGTCCTATTACTCGGAGGTCCCTGAGTGGTTGGTTTGTATTATTGGGGTATTCTCCGGTTTCTCGGAAGACTAAGAAGCAACCTAATCGTGTTTCCGTTCCTCTCGCAGAGAGCGAAATATCGTTCTATGGCTGCTATAGTTTGTGAATTAAAATGGCTCAAGCAACTACTGGGTGATCTTGGAGTTCAGCATCCTGCAGGGATGCGGTTATAATTATATTGTGATAGTCAATCTGCTTTGTATATAGCCAAGAATCCAATGTTCCATGAGCACGCAAAACATATTGAAGCTGATTGTCACTTTGTTCGTGATGCAATGACTGAGGGTCTTGTTAGTCCTTCGTATGTTCCTACCAAGTTCCAGTTAGCAGACATTTTTACTAAGGCTCTTGGTAGGACTCAGTGTGAATTTTTGTTTTCCAAGTTGGGCATTCGTGATTTGCATACTCCAACTTGAGGGGGGTGTTAGGACTCTATTTATAAGTTTGTTATGATTTAGGATTTTGTATCCTAATTAGACTTGGAATAGGACTTTGTCCTTAGGATGTATAAATATATTTTGTGATTAATGAGAAGGACAAATGACTTGATTGAATCTTAACAAAAAATGAGTCTTGAATGTATACAATGCAACAAGGTGTACGATATAGGCTTTGCATAACAAAACCTATCCCACTAGCATCAGAACTTTTGTGTTGCACAAGTTGAATTAATATATTTAACTACTATATATCTATATATGTGCAAAGGTTAAATTTGTTCTTAAAAAGACTAATTAGAAATTTCTAGTCCTTTAAAAGTGAAAAGTATTGACTTCTGAATCAAATTTGAGTGCGGATTATAGCACAAAATTTTCAACCCTAGTATAAATATGTTTGATGTCGTTCATTTATTAAATGCTAGTAAGAAATATATTCATAGATCTAGAGAGACTCCTAAGGAAAAATTAGAGAGTTTAGAGAGATTAAGAATTCTCCTTGTATCATCATCTCATACTCAAAAGTCCTAGTGTGTTCGTGGTTTTTTCCGTGTTCAAGGTTTTCTATGTTAAATCTTGTGTGTTATTTATTACTTTAATTTCTTTATTCCTGTTTATTATACTTCGATTGCTCGATTTGTTAGCGCCTACGATACTTATTTCTAACAAAAGGATGTCCAAGTCTGCAATGCAAAAGGAGCGTAGTAGAGTATGTCGTGCTTGTCTTTGCTCCCGGATCTGTTGTGCCACATGGTAAGATATGTACCCTATCTTGAAGCTCGCCCACTCTAATTAGTGTTCCCGAAATGCAATTTTGTATAAAGCACAATTGACCGGTACATGTCATCAAACATTCCAGATCACAATAAGTTGGCCAAAGGAAGCTAAATTGCATCGCATATTTGGAACATAAAAGAAACTTCCCACGACTAAGGATCCCAAGCAAACTGTGTTGTGCTTAATAGTTATCGTTGTATGGGATGGAACATAAAGAATGTTCCCAAAGATTAAGGATCCCAAGCAAACTGTGTCGCGCTTAATAGTTATCGACTTATCGTTGCACCTATACAGGTAGACCTATGGCCCTATGGGAGACCGCAAAAGCTCTTATTAGCGGTCAAACATGTACTCTAGACTGTGTCATATGGTGTGATGTGCTCTTGTCAATAAGACAAGATGGGTCAATATTTATATTGAACAACGAACAAGAAAAAAAAAAGACACAAGGATTTAAAGCGGAAACTCGGGTATTGGGAGAAAAACAACCAAACTATGTATTAAGAATCAAGATGTTCAACGATGGAGTACACGATGAGTATGATTGGTATTAGCCTGAATTCAAAGAACATGATGACTTCTGGAACAGCAAGAGCAAACTAGCATGCTTTAAAAAGAAGGTGGTATACACTGCAATTGTAGCAACACTGTATCAGGTCTGGAGAAATAGAAATGAAGGGCTCTGGAACAACAATATATATTGTATACATCATATTCTAAATGAAATCAAGTGTTGTGTAAAAATAGGATTCAATCACATTTATAAGGAAGAAAGTCTCTCAAAGAGAGCCTGAGTGGTTGTATAGCATATAGTTTCTCCATTTTGAGTCCTTTTGTGTTAGTTGTTACAAGCTGACCTTTAGCCTTTTTTTGGTTTTGGAATTAAAGGTTTGTCCCCTCCCATTAATTTTAGGTTGTAAATTTTTTGATACAATAGATCTTTCTTGTTTATCCAAAGAAAAGGTATAATGTTGACAGTTGTGTTATTCTTTATTGGAAACATACTTTATACATCATTTCCTATCATCTCAATATATGAAAAATATCTCCATCGCCAATTCTTTTGGCGTCAGCAAAAAGGAAAAAACAATATCCCCTAGTGACCTGGGATAAAATTTGTCAGCCTAAAAACCAAGGGGGTCTGGGCCTTAGGAAAACTTCTCCTTTCAACAAAGCACTCATTGCAAAACTTGGTTGGAAATTGTTAACAGATCATGATAACTTATGGGTCTCCTTATGTAGAACTAAATATCTAACAAAACACAATTTTTTTGAGTACAACGCAAAACAAACCGACTCTCTTATATGGAAAAAAATCTTGCTGCAACGTGATTTAATTCGGAAGGGTATCCGTTGGAAAATTGGTAACGGTGCTTCATTAATTTTTGGCTTGACCAATGGGTCACCGATGATAACCTCCAAAATATCACCGCCCTCCCCCCTCTCAAATTGATTTAAATCTCAAAGTCAAAGATTTCATCCTCCCTAATCAAGTATGGGATATTGCCAAACTACAGAGCACCCTGCCTTCCCACCTTACAGAAAAAATCAAGGGTATCCCGCTCCCAATTATTAGCATGGATGATTCCATGGTTTGGGGCCCTACACCCTCAGGGTGGTTTTCGGTCAAATCAGTCAACTGGATTGCACACGACCTTAAACCACAAAATGATAAATGGCAATTTGCTTGGATCCCGGAAACTTGATCTCCCTCCCAAACCGCTAAATTTTCTCGTGGCAAATTTGTCACAATAGCTTGGCCGTTCGGCAAGTCCTCTCTTCTAGAATTGTCACCCCAAACATTCCCTGCGCTCTTTGCAATAATGAAAACGAATCCATTGATCACCTTTTCACTCAATGTGACGCTATTAGTCGGTTTTGGGACTTAAATGAGGTCAAGGAATGGCTTCATGCCAATAGACCTGCCCCAAACCTTGTAACTTATCTCCTTGCACACAAACAAAATAAATACCTAATTCAAAGACTAATCTTCATTATCTGGAGTATTTGGAAAGAAAGAAATGATATCATTTTCAACAATGAAAAGCTCAACATCCACAGGATTTTTCACAAAGCTACCTTTTATGAAAATGAATGGAGGCTTCGGACAATCATGGACCGATGCCACTCCACGGGGGCTCCTTTCTCACTCTATTCCTCTAAACCCATCCACCACAATCCACTCCACCCCCCCCCCCTCGTCACTGGAAGCCACCCCCTCCAAACTATTTCAAGCTCAACTTCGACGACTCTGTCAAGAAGACTTCTCCCCCGTCCGCCTCCTTCGTCCTCGGCGGCAGGGGTTTTTTTAATTCGAAACGACAGCGGCACCCTCATTCACGCAAAGGCCATCAACTTAGGCACCACCTCCATTTTAGTAGCGAAGCCACAACACTTCACCAAGGTATCCATCTCGCACTCCAGGAAACCATTTCCCACCTCCATATAGAAGGCGATAATTTACAAGTTATTAATGCAGTCAAAGGTATTTGGAATACACCATGGCACATCTCACACATCATTCTTGACATACAAAGAATGCTACAATTTTTTACAGACTGGACGATTGCACACATCTACAAGGAAGCAAATAGAGCGGCGGATTGGATAGCTAACGTAGGGCATATTGTTCGTTCCAACTTGTCCATTGATAATTGTAACTCCCCTTCCCTTTCAAAAATTCTTGTAGCAGACAATTTAGGAATTCCCCTCATGCGGAGGGCCTCCTAATTTTTTTCTTTTTTCCTTACCATATAAAATATATATGATTGCTGATGCAGGGCATTTTCTGGAGAATGGTTTTGAGTGGAAGGCTTCTCACTGCTTCCGTGAGACTAATTGTGCAGCTGATTTCATGGCGCAAAAGGGGCATTCTTGTTCCACTTTATTGTATTGGTTTCCACCTTACAGTATAGATTTTTCTCTCATCATCCGCAAGGATGTTTTAGGTTGGCCCCCTGATTAAGGGGGGTGCTCCTAAGTTTTTTCTCCTTATCAAAAAAAAATATATATATATATATATATATATATATATATATATATATATATATGAAAAATATCTAAAATATTCTCTCTTATTCAGATGAGTCTGGTCTCACACACATTTGGACGGCTTGATTTTATTCTTGCAACAAACTACAAGCTCTTTCCTTGTTTAGTTGGATAATTTTGCAAGGAATCTATACTTTATCTTGTTGTAATTCCTATCTCAAATGGTTGGACTAGTCTTCTACGTTAAATTAGAAGTTGCACTTTGAACGTAAAATTTCACCAAAATAAGTATCAAAATATACGATTTAGCAGTACCTAGCTAGACATCTCGATGTATAATTTCAATACTATCAAAAATGATTTTTCCCAAATTTAAAGCTAAGGGGTTGTTTGGTTAACATAAAAATTTATGGGAAGTAAAATTTCCTATGAAGTAAGATAAAATAAAGTTGTTTGGTTGACAAAAATGTAGGAAATTGTACTTCCTAGGAAGTTTTAGTTCCCACAAAATAGAAGAAGTTGCACCTAGGTAAGTAGAACTTCCCATGGGAAGTTTTTCTTCCCATGATCAACCAAACAACTTTTACCACTTCCTAGGAAATGAAACTTTAAGGGAAATACTACCTCCTAGCTAGGAAATACTAATTCCTACATGCAACCAAACAAGCCCTAAATATATAGTAATCAAAGAAGTACGTCTGCGACTGTAAAAGTTAAATAAGACAATTAATTATGGTTGCATGGACTACTACTAAACAGTGAACATACATTTGAAATCAAGGAATAAGAATATGTAAAGTCAATTGACTCAAGTCAATCAATCTATTGCTATTTATAGGTGAGGCAACTCAAGGTAACACCACAGTCCACAGCAAAGTATCACTTCTAACACCACAACAAAGTATCACTTCTAACAGAAGCTCTGTAGGAGTTCAAAAATCCTATAATGGCACCTCCTAGCAATCTTTCAAAAGTTAGCATGGAGGCTTTCATGTTGTTGGAGAAATATGACAGACGAAACGGAAGGACAGGGAAACCTCACCAAATTCATGTTCACCCTCCAAGAGACGGAAATATTGATAGTTTTCAGGCTGCTCAGAAGTATGGTGGCTTCATGCTCTGTGAACACAATGACAAGAAAATGTCAGTAAGCAAGTTTTACTAAAGTTAACAGTAAAGCTTTGTGCTATGTATCCTATGTTAAAGTACTTAAGTAGCTTAAAGAGGTACCCTGGTGCTTAAGTAGCACTATGTGGTAGTAGTTCAATAATAATGGTGTAATTTGTCTAATTTCGCAATAAAGAGTAGTTTAATCAAGTTTGAAGATACAATATAGCTTTCTGTAGGCTAAATTTTTTGCAATTATGGGTAGAACTTAATTCTTATACCGTTTGCAGTTTAGTTTCTTTTCTGCTTTCAGATGGGATTTAGAGTTCTAGGCAATAAGAGAGGAATGCTCAACCACGAACAGGTGGAGTCGAAATTGGACACTCATTGGAGCTGGTGGAACCAACAAAGCTTTTAATAGTACTATGGGAACACTTTTTAGTACTACCAAAAATATGATTAAAACATTGTCTAACAATCGCAATTTTTTTAGTATCAACTAAACACTTCCTAGTATCAAAACAAGGCCTATCTCAGGCAAACCAATGGTTTGCATTTTAATGATAGTAGTTTTATAGCGCGTGTTTAATTACACGCGCTCTCTGATCTTTTTTCTTTTTGGGTTATACATGTATACATAATACATGAGGCCTATTATGATATGAAATCAGAGGATGAAGTCTGAAGCTGTAGACGTACTACTTTTAGGAGCTTTCAAGTGTAGTAGTGTGATCCCTGTTCACGAAAAATTGTACTAGTGTTTGTACAACCTTACCTTTCAATAGCCTTATTACTCGTTCAACCTCTTGTTATCTTTGTAGTTTGGGCTAGAATCAGACTGAGGAGTATAAGAATAGTTGTATGTTATCGCGGATGTGAGAAAGACAACAAAAACAATCAAGAACAGCGCAGATTTTTACATGGTTTACGAAAAATGTGTTAGCTACATCCACAAGGGGATGAGAGAAGGACATAGTCAAGTGGCTTTTACCCGCATAATAAGACATTGCCCTCACTAGTAAGGGTTCAAATCCCATCGAACAAGGGGATGAGAGAACAGATTCTTATATCTCTAGCAAGCAACCTAAGGCATTATCAAACAATTGGGAGAGATATTCCACAATCCTCTGTAAAAAGTTTGTGTTCTTTCTCCTAGAGAACAGGTCCAATATTGTTCCTCAAAAGTGATTCCATGATAGTATAAGTGACCACTAAAAGCTTCTACATGCATCATACAAACAAGGGGACCAGATGATAAAGCAGATAATTCCAAGATTCATATAAGCTATATAGATACATATAATTTGTTTTTCAAGACAATTAAATATAATGAAAGGCATTTCGTCACTGTGCCAGCATCATAACAGTAAAAACAGAGGAATGTCAAAGCACAGATGAAAATGAAACCATTCAGAATTTACCTGCTTAACATAAAACCTGTGCTTTTGGTACCTTCTACCCATTATCCATTTCATACCCCCACCAGCATGCGAAGTACCCGTGCTTCACAGTTGATCAAATTCAGTTGCAATGCACTTACTTATTCTAAATTGTTAGCAAAATATGATTAACATATTTGCTGTTGCAACATAAAATTGAAGATATCGAAGAGCCGAAATAATGACTGAAAAGTGAATTACCTGGAAAAAAATTCCAAGCAATCGATATACTGGTACACGAAGCAACGCTGCTAAATAACCCTTTTTTACAAACTATACAAAAAGGTACAAATAAGGCGCTGCCTTCCTCAAAAGTACATACATTCAGAAGAGAAGCAGGCAAAGAATGAAGCAACAGAAAAGGAAGAGTGAAACCCTATTTAAAGACTTGTCAACTTGCATTTCTTGCCTTCTTAACCTCGGATTATTGCTCCCTACTACATTATATGAATTCCGGTATGTGTACAAGCTCTGCGAGTTACCAAACACCCTTGCATAGACCATCTCCCCAAACACCCCAACAGATTGAACTGCATCACTCATATGGTTCAACGATGATGATGAAGAAACCACTTCTTCCGGCCCATTATATGCGTGAACATAGGGTGGTTGATAAGGATTGCGGTGTGGCATAAGCTGATGGCTAGGCTGAGATGCAGCATTTAGCAGCGCACGGGTCCCACAAGCTGGTGGTCTCGGAGGTATGCCCGGTCCTCGAGAAGGGGCCTTTATCTCGCACTCAGGGTTGGTCTGGGATTGGCCTCGGCCATAGAGTGGGACCACAGTTGTATGCGAGATATCAGCCTTGCAAACTGGGCATTGTGGAAACTCGTCTGATGGAAGTGAGGCACTCTGGACATGAAACCACTTGTAGATGCAAGGCCAGCAGTACAGATGCCCACATAAGGTGACTACAGGTTCATTTGCAAAATCCAAGCAGATATTACAATCAAAAGAGCCATTGAGAAATTCTGCTTCTTTTGGTGCATCTGGGATAGATTTCCATTTCTGATCAAACTGCTGTTCGACAGCCATTGTTAAGCAACAGGCAACAGGCAACAGGCAACAGGCAACAGGCAACAGGCAACAGGCAACAGGCAACAGCAACTTCCTTTGGTTTTACAGTTTCTTAACTAGACACCTGAAAAAAACAAAGGGAAAAATCTTGAACATTAAGAAAGGGATTAGATGAAGATAATAGGAATTATAAAGGCAACCACATGCATGTGCACATGACTGGTATGACATGCTTCAGTCATTAGTGGAGAAAAAATCGGAAAGAAGAAACATCAAAGGGCCCATTGTCTAGCTGGATCATGTTCAACGGAATTAAAAGTTTAATAAAGGCTCTATACAAAGATCCAAAACAGATAAAAGGAAAAGTAGCAGATATTCAATTATGTGTTCAAAATTCTTTTTTGAAGAAAAAAACAAATTCTTTTTTGAAGAAAAAAACAAGGACTAGACTAATCTATCTTTTAATTATGCTGGATGGATAAGAATGAGTTATATAGCGTAACAATGTTGCACTTGTGTCCCCCACAGACCCCATCTGCAGATGGCAAAATTTGGTAACTCCTGTATACCTGACAAACAACTCTCCAGGGTTTTAATTTAATAAGAAAGCTAATATGAATAATACAAAATTTAGATCAGTCACTTATATTCAATCCAATTTTCAGATTTGTGTAATGTATTAGTTATCATATTTGATACTTACTCCATTTTCTTTTAGTTGTACTATATTGACTTTTAACCCTATTCACCGACTTCATTTTGACCCTCTTCTATTGTTTATACGTAAGGGAATATATACTTCGTGGCCTGTTTGTTAGATTCGTCTCGATTACGTATTCTCAATCTATCAACTCTCTATAATTTTTTCTTATGCATGATTAGAGAAATTAAAGTTGAAAGTTGTGCGCAGAAATGTACGAAAATATACTTTGGGTACTACTAAAAGAAAACGAAGGAAGTATGACCATGAAAATCTAACGGTTCATAATGGTTTTGAACCCACATCTATAATTATGTCATCCTAATCAACTAGAATTTTCAACCATAAGTATTTACTATGACCACCTACGAATAGAGATGGCCACCGTGCGGGGCGGGTGGGTCCGTGGCCCTAGTGGGCCGGGGCCGAGATTTCGCGAACAGGCCAGGACCGTGAAATTCACAGTTTGGGCGGGCGCTCACATGGCGAAAAATCTTGGCCCACAGTTTGTTACTGGTTTTCACGGTTCGAACAACAGTTTTGGCGGTTCGTGGCCTCTTGCGGCGGGCATGCATGAAATTTTTTTCGTAATTATTTAATCATTAGAATCATTAATTATTGTTACATAAAACCTTTTAAATTTTTTAAAATATATACAATTATTAATATTAATGAATAATTACATTATTTTTGAATTTGATTGAATTATAATATATGAAATTTGATTAAAATATAAACAATTTGATTAAAATATACACAATTTGGTTGAATAATTACTTGGGACGGTCAGGGTCCTGGTTCATGGGCCGGCCGGACCGATTTCGTGGACCTGGCCGGGCGGTTTTAGTAGCGGGCTTTCGTGGGTTGGGCTCAAAAAATCGGCCCACGACCCACCCACCAATTTCACGGTTGCTTGAGCCGGACCGACGCTTTGTAGGCTCAGCCCACACGGTCCAAGAGGCGGGTTGGGCTGGATGGGCTGGATTGGCCGCACTGTTGGCCATCTCTACCTACGAATTTATAATCTCCAAATGACTAGATATAAACCCTGCTTTAAGTTCGTACCCACAACATGATCGTAAGTGATATGGGACTAAACTAAACTGAAACGAGCTGAACTGAACTGAACTGAAGTAAAAATATGAGAGGAAAATAGCTGAGCTGAAACTATCCCTTAAAAAACAGGGCCTTAACATGTATGCATTCTCCATTTTTATTTCTTCTAAATACAATTTGCCTATCATATATGCTACACTTATAAACTATACTCCAAGTTCGGGACGATCCACTATATATATACCTGATAGCATCAAGGCCATCCAAAAGTAAGCATGCATGATAGCCTATTCACTTATGGAATAATAAATTCTCTCTTTAATTTTGAAAAAACACCAAGAGTAGAGAGGATTAAGTGATTGGCAATCTGCAAGTGGGGACAAAAACAATTATTTTTTTTTTTACTTTTTTTGATAGAATCCTATTCAAATTATTCGTAAGGAGTGTTTTCTACCTCAGCTTTTGTCCCATGATTTTAATGGAGAAAAAAACATAAGTAGCTTCAAAATACCCCTTTGGCCCTTTCCCATAGGGAAAACATATCAACCAATTATAATCCTAGTACAAATGAAAAACCTACACGACAATTTTAGACATAAATCTAATCAACATCAGATGATAAAAAAAACTACTACTTGCTTGTATGACATTCCAAGTAATTTGGCTTATTATTAGATAAAAGAAAAAAATAAATTAATTATTCGAATGAAATAGAATAATAGATGAGGATAGCTACATCTATTTATTAACAATGGACATATCTAATCAACATCATTGCTATTTGATCAAAATTAGTCTAATACTGGTGGGTGATTCAATGAATATGGGCTACAAAGCAAAGTGATTGTCATGGACAAGCCGGATAATTTAGTACGAGTAGTTGAAGTTTATACAGCCATTGCATTAAATCTTTCACCATGGATTACTTGTAATATGACTTTCTCTCAGCTGAAGCATTTCTATTTTTTTCAAATTGCAAGCTTCATTATGAAGAAACTCTTAATTAACAGGGTGGGGGCTAAATATTCCTAAGCTACAAATGACTTGTAAATTTGAGACGTTTACGCTACATGTTGGTAGAAGAACATGATTGAGAATTATTTCAATCACTTAGATTAATTTGGCTGGGACCTGTTCCATCAACATTTTCAGATGGACCACATTGTATTACTGTATATCCACTATGCATTGATAAAATCATAATCAAGCCAAGTCAAGGTCAACAATTTAAAATAGTATAATGCATCAATCACTCTAGATAATTGAAGTATATACCCACCTAAGACCTTGGTAAATGGAACATTAGATAAACTCAATATTTTTAGTGTGCGTTCTCTTCACCTGAATATATCTTAAATGAACTTATTAGAGCCCGGACCTCACCTATCCTGATTTCACCTTATATTTACACCTAAACTTATTTTTTTCGAGGTGAAAAGCATGCACCTATAATAAGGATTATTTGACCTATCTCAGTTGAAATACAAAACCAATTAACCTTGTGCAGAAATGAAAAGTCAATTCCATCTTGCTGATTGATAAAGCTCAACCGCCCAAAGCTAAAAATAAAATGGGAGTACTCCCTCCATTCCCCATTCACTATTTTATTTTCTCTTTTAGAAAATTGAAAAGGAATGGAACATTAACCAATACTATGCATAGATAACAGCAATCCACTTGTGATTTTGTCAAAAAATTCCCAACTTATACTACCAAGAAAAACCCATGTTTAGCGATGAAGTTTCATTATCATGGTTATTGACATGCGAACTTCTTTACAATTTATAATCACATTACCATTATTTCTACCATTTATGACCACTAATCAAACGGGACGTTAAAAGGCAGGTAGTTTCCCCAGCTCCCATAAAGTTATTGTACATAGTCCATAAAAAATAAAAACAAGAAAACTACTTGGGGTGTGGAGACCATTTTGTCCCTCCCCAAAAAACCAAGAAAAATAAAACTAAAAAGTGATGATTCTTGCTAGTAAAGTAGTAGTACAAAATTAAGAAACACTAATACAAATTAATTGAAAAATAAATAAATTGGAAGCTTAATTAAAAATAAGACATGCAAATAAAAAGAGGATAGAAAGAGCATACCAGGATTGTAAAATAATAAAAAAAAAAATAAGGAGAGAGAAACGGTGCTGCAATGGAGCAGAGAGAGAAAGAGACTTCAAATAGAACGGCACTGGGAGATTTGTTTGGTGGAGGAGAGAGAATTTGAAGAAAGAAAGAAAGAGAGAAGGTGAGGAAGGGGTATAACTTAAGAGGAGAGAGAAAAGAGGAATGTGAAGTGTCGACGATACTTGGCACTTGAAAAGTTGAAGTAACAGCCAAGTGGAGTATATGAAGGCCCAGAGGGAGGGTTAAATTTAGTTGCTGCCCACCGCATCACCTTAGTCTGTCGGGACACAGGAGAAAGACGTGGCAACAACGCATAAGCTATTAAAATACAAATAGTCAAATACGGAATACCCCATCTCACTATAAAGGAGTAGGGATGTAGGTGGGAATTGGGATAGGTTTAGGCGGGGTAGTGCGTGGATGGGGATGAAAATCGTACCCATAATGGATGGTAGTTAAATCCGTGTGGATTTTATGTTAAACCCGTCCCATTCCTGCCCGCCCCACTTCTCCTCCATAGACATATCCTCCTATCTATATTTATATATTAGAAATATTATTATGAGAATCCATGTTACATTAATTATTAATAATTTTTAGGAAAATTTGCCAAAAAAACCTTTTAAAAGTTCAATTTTGCGGAAAAAAAAAATTAAGCATTCTTTATAAAAAAAACCCACGAACTTAATTTTCTTTGCAAGATAAAACCTATTCTCATTTTTAGATGTGGTTTTTGAGATGAATAGAGGCGGTGCTGCAGTTAATGGAAATAGGGGGTTAAAGGAGATTGAAAGGGCCACCCCTATACATCTCAAAACCAAATCGGAAAATGAGAATAGGTTTTATCTTGCAAAGAAAATTAAGTTTATGGTTTAATTTTGCAAAGAATGCTTTAAAAGGCTTTTTTTTGCAAAATTGAACTTAAAAGGTTTTCTTTGACAAATTTTTCTTATTTAATTTACAAATTGTAATATGGGCTTTAGCCTTTGACCCGTAGTTAAAGACTCAAAACTAATGAAGTGGGGTGGGTGGTGGGGCTGGTACAAAGCGGATACGAAGCGGATGTGGGTATCCACGTGGGTGGTGGGGCGGGATAGTTTTTAAATACTTATCCGCTAGGGAAGGAATGGGTCTGGATATTTTCCCCGCCATGGGTGGTGGGGCGGGGATGGGGATGGGATTTTTAGGCGGGTGCGGCCGTGCGGGTGTGGAGGGATGGACTATCCTCCTCACCCGCCCCACCCAATTGACATCCCTAGAAAGGAGTGTACTACATTTTTTTGTGTTGAGATGGAAGCAGTGAAAAAAGTTATTATAGCTTTAAACACTTTTAAAAATATTATTATAACTCACGTATTAAAAAATCTACCGGCCCCAATATAAAAGTAAAAAACCCTAAAAATTTATCGATCCCCACCCCCACTCTTTCTCTCTCTCTCCTTTCTCTCCTTAATCAATTTTCAAATACATTTCCTCTATCTATCACAGTTCCTCTTCGTTCTCTCTTTTTCCTTTCTCTCACCCTTTTTTGTTGTATGAACAAATCGGAAAATCGAAGGTTTGAATGTGCAAGTCTTTATTGAATTTTTCGTGTTAAAGAATCAAGCAAGAATCGAGCAAAAAGTTGAACATGCAACGTTTTTGTAGTTGATTTTATGGCTGAGTTTAACGTTTTAGGATAGCTCTAAATTTCAATTATCTTATGTGATTATAGATCTATTGGGTTGTATGTTAATAATTTTGTTGCATTAGTTTTTCTATCATTATATTGAACAATTCATATCTTTTCTTTTGTATCCTTTGTCTAGTTTGTCGATTTTAATTTTTATGTATATATGTAAGTAATTCATTTGATTCGCATGTAAAAATAATATAAAATATGTTTATTCATGTTAATTTTTGAATTTAATCTATAATTCTACAAATCTGTCAACTATTTTTTTAAATGTCAGATATGAATTTTTTGTTTGGCTTAATGTTGCGTTGGTTTATTTTTCATTTGTGTCAAATCGAGCTCGAGCCCTGATAGAAGCTCACAAGCTGGAGCCAAGCTTCACTTGGGCTCGTCGAGCTCACGAGCCGAACCCTGTACAGTTCGGGCTCGTCTTGTGCATTAAGCAACCCTACTTGGAACCTCTAAGATTGGAGGTGATATCAATACCACTAAGCTACGTACCACATGTTGCTCAACAATAGACATGACATGAGTGTCATATGGCCTAATATGATATTTTAGTTGACAACTTAAGACTACTTTAAGAATTTTTGGTATGTTTTAATCGTTATAAATAATTGTTAACACGTGAAGTAATAACCACTTTAAGAAAAATCTTTATAAAAGAATTTTTGGCATGTTTTAATCGTTATAAATAATTGCTAACACGTGAAGTAATAACGACATTAAGAAAAATCTTTATAAAACAGGCAAACTAAGAAAATACAGATCGAGTATATTTTAATCAGTGATGGGTTTAACAAGTACTATTATTATGAGATTAGAATTAGGAATGAAACCAAGGTACTATAAGGTTGGAACATCAATCCTGATACTTTGTGTTTGGTTTAGTAAAGGATTGAATTTTATCCCATTAATAATTTCTTTGTTTTTGTTAGTTGCAACATTTGCCTTTTTGGTGACTGTATTAAAATAATCAAATGTTGCAACTGGAAAAAATAAAGTTAGTATTGTTTGGTTTACCTTTTAGAATGAGAAATCAAGCTATAAGTTTTATTTACCTTTTGTATTATAAGAGCTATTCAATGTTCACAAAAATAATTAATACAATTAACTTGTTTTTTTTATAAAAAAAATAATCTCTAGTAATACTACCTCCATCATTTTTAACTAGGACATTTACTTTTGTACATAGACAGAAGAAAAAGTGTGAAGGGTAGAGAGAAGGAGAGTAAAAGTAAAGAAAAAGTGAAACAAGTAAAGAGAAGAAGAGTGAGAGTAAAGAAAAAGTGAAACAGGGTAGACTGGTAGAGAAAAGGAGAGTAAACGTAAGAGATGGATTGTGGGCCAACTTACCATATAGGAAAAAGTGTCAAATGTCCAATTCAAAAAAAACACCTCTTAATGAACTCAATTAAGAAACAACGAAGAGAATATTGATGCACACAAGGATTAAATTTTTTAACTTCTTTTTTTCCAATAACATGCAACCTTTACTATAACACTATTATAAAAACTTAATACTATGTTATGAGTGAAGAATACTGAACACCATGTTGTTCTATCAAATTAAAATTGGCTAGCAAAATCAATATACAATAATTCTGAGTAACTGGTTATAGTTTTAGACAAATAATAGTAATTAAAGTGGGAGCCGACAATAAAAACTTTATAAAGAAACAAATGATCATTTGCAAATTACATTGTTTTGTGTCATTACATTGTTAAGTCTCATTTAACAATGACATGCAAAAGCTAATCTCAAAATTTTGATGCAAGCATAATCTAATCAAAGATAACGGAATATTAGGATTTCGTTAGAACTGAAACAATTTTGATGCTGCTTGCCCTAATTGCTTCACTTCCCTCTTCTCTCTCATTTCCATTTTGATACCCAAAGAATTGGATTGAGCCAAATTCACACCCTCCCAATACCTTATTAATAGTTCGAGGTAAGGGTTTGAGAATTTTAATTTTGTGAAACATACTACTAAGTATAAATTGCAAACTTTTAAAACCTATACCTGAAAGGCTAAAACCTAAACCTTGCGAGCCAAAGGGTCTAACCGTCTAGGGTCTAAGGTTAGGGTTTAGGCTTGTAACAAGGAAAATTGGCCATGACTTGAATTAGACCAAATTGGACCCGTTCCAACTTCTAATTAATCTGTGGCTTGTTCTGAACACTTCTATTATTTTTTTTATAAGGAAAGCAAAACTAGGGAGGATCCCAAGAACGGCCACCCTAAAACATCCTTTCGGATGATTACGTAAAACAAAGTATCCGGAGAATCAAACCAATAAGTAAGATTGAAAGTCGAATGCCCTCGATGCGCCATCCACCCGTCGCTCTATTCGCTTCCCTAAATCCATGGTTAATCGAGCACCTCATCAAGAAGCTTTAAGTCTTCACTTGCATCTAAAATAAGCAAATTAATAGTCCACGGAATCTTCCAAACCTTTTTAATTGCCCGAATAACGCACAAATTATCCCCTTCAATAATCAAATTTTTTATTCCTAACGAGATAACACCCTTAATACCTTCTCTTAATCCCCGGGCTTCACTACAAGAATAGAGCAACTCTGATTCAAAGAATTAGCCCCGCATAATATAACTTCCCCTTTCTCATCTCTAATCACAAACCCAAAAGAAGCATCACCATTTTACAACTTTGACCCATCAAAGTTAAGTTTTAAAAAAGGAGCAAACGGAGGCAGCCACACAGTGTCCTTACGCTTTTGAAGCTTACCCAAATCTTGGACTTTCCTACTCATAGGGACTTTGTCAAGAACTTCACCGGTCATACCCAGATTATTCATATAAGCTCTAATCATAATACCCTATTTGGTCGGAGAAAACGAATCTTGACAAAGGTGATACCATTACAGGCATACCAAATGAACCACCAAACTATCGCAAATCGAGCTATAAGATCATAGGAACTAATAGTCTTCAAATTAGAAAGGTACTCAGTGAAAGTCATACCAACCTGCAACCGGGGGGGCGAAGTCCACCCTTCTTGAGCAAGCAGCTCCTCAAAAACATCAACACAAAAAGGACAAGCAGAAAAAAGATGAAGCGAATCCTCCAAATGAAAGTTACAAAACACACACTCTAAAGGAAGAAACATATGACTCATTTCTAATCTCTTTTTTGTCGAAAGACCATCATTATAAATTTTCCATAAGAAAAACTTAATCTTTGGAGGCACTTTGAGGTTCCAGATCCACTCAAAGCCAACCAATTCAGGAGGATCCAACCCATAACCCTGCAATAATTCCACCCCTGACTTAACAGAGTAACAGCCATCTGGAAATAAAGCCCAAATAACTTTGTCAACCATCTCATTTACTGGAATATACTGGAGCATAATTGCCTTAATTACTTGAGGTGGAATAAAATTGAGGTAAACTCTCAACATCCCATTGATGATCCTGAGTAATAAAATGAACAACTGACAAAGATTCGGACCAACAATAATAAATAAGAAACAAAGACTAAGGGTCTGTTCCCCCGCCTTATTTTCGGCCGCCCGCCCGGTTCGGTGCGTTCGCTTTAGTTCGGCTTCGGTTCTCGAATGATAATCATTACTATTAATTAGTTATAATTTAATTCGCCCGCTTCAATTCGGTCGGTTCGGTTCGGCTTGTTTTATGCCGAAGAGAACATACCCTAATAGCATGTTGAAAAGCCCAATTATCAAAGCAGAAAGAAATTTTCTCACAATTTCCAACTATCCATCTTAAACCCTTTCTAAACGAGCTTCTGATAGCCATCAACTTCCGCCATTGCCATGAGACATTCACTTTTGTTCTATAAGCAAATAAGTTATCATCTTTGAGGTAGTTTTAGAGACTAATTTCACCCAAAGATTCTCAGGATTAACTAGAATTTTCCAGAGCAACTTAGATTGTAAAGCCACATTATTAATTTTCACTTTCCTTAAACCTAAACCTCCGAACTTTTTGGGTTTGCACACTTTTTCCCACCCAATCAAATTAGGAGCTTTCGACGAAACATCTTTGTTCCAAAAAAAATTCCTATAACATTTGTCCAAAGAATCAAGAATTGAATTTGGAAGAGAAATACATTGCATTTGATAATTAGCTTTTGTAGCCAAATTAGCTTGAATAAGAATAGTACGACCTCCTTGAGATAAAGAATTAGCCTTCTATTTTGATAATTGGGAAGACACTTTTTCCTGAATATCCCCAAATGTAGCATTAATAACTTTACTGTCAATAATCGGACATCCTAGATATTTCCCCAACGAGAAAGATTCCTCCATTTGTAAAATATTGGCATAGGAGGAAGCCACAAATGATGAAGTATTTTACGTACATTGGTACGCTAATTTATGAAAATTCACAAGTTGCCCGGACATACTACAATACTTGTCAAGAATAGACTTTATGATATTACAGCTTTCTCCATAAGCTTTTGCAAAAATCATCGTATTTTCAGCAAAGGTTAAGAACGGAACTTTTGATTCTAGAATAACCTAATTGAACAACAATCGTTTTTTATCCTGAGATACTCTCCTTATAAAGCTGCCGAGCCAGAATCTCTGCGCGGAGAATAAATATATATGGTGACAAATAATCACCCTGACGGATACCTCTAGATGGGATGAAAACCTCTCCAGGAATCCCATTAACTAAAACAGAAAAAGAGATTGTAGTTATACATTCTTTAATCCACCCCAACCATTGATCACAAAATCCTAATTTATGAAAAACTTTAAATACATACTTTCACTCTAGTCTATCATAAGCCTTTTCCATATCTAATTTAACAGCTAACCACCCATCCTTCCCTTTTTTGTTCTTAAGTGAATGAAAAACTTCATGAGCTAGTAAGACATTGTCTTGAATTAATCTTTCAGGAACAAAGGCACCCTGTAGAGGGTGAATAATTTTACCTGAAACAACTTTGAGACGATTCGCCATAATTTTAGAGATAATCATATAAACTGTAAAAAAAGAGGCTTATGGGACGGAAATGATTCGTGGTAGATGGAGCTTCAATTCTAGGAATAAGTGTAATAAATGTATGATTTACTTCCTGTAAGAGTTTTCCAGAATGAAAATAGGCTTTAACAGCTTTTAAAAACCGAATTACCAACTAAACCCCAATACTTTTGGAAAAATAAAGGAGGAAACCCATCCGGGCCTAGAGATTTATTAGGAGCCAAATCAAAAACAGTTTCTCTTACTTCATCCATTAAAATCTCAAAGACAAAAGAATTGATTATCTTCAATTGAAATAATCGGATCTAATAATGAAAAATCTTCGTCGATAAAACTACAGTTTGGATTGGCTTTAAACCATTTGATGAAGGCATTAGTGAAATAATCCTCTACTTGCTTTGGATTTGAAAGACTAACATCTTGCTCATTCTTAATATATGTGATCATGTTACGATTTCTTCTTATTGAGGCACAAGCATGATAATATTTCGTATTTAAATCACTAAGCTTTAGGTGATTAGACTTAGCTTTTAATTTCCAATATGTTTCTTGAAATTCGTTTAACTTGCTTTGCTAATAGCATCGGTTAAGTTGCGAAGAAATTAGATTTTGGCAATTAGGATATAAAAATAATTTATCCTGAACACCTTTTAATTTTGCTTCTACAGAACGGAGTTGTCTAAATATGTTCCCAAAATGAGTAGTAGACCACAACTTGGCTTTTTCTTTCAATAATTTACATTTTCTAGATAAACAATATATATAAGATCCATTAAATTTGGTACACCAAATTTTCTTCATTAGAATATCGAAATCCTTCCTTGAAGTCCAAATTTTATCAAATCTAAAAGGAGGGGATTTTCGACCTTGATTCATTACTAAAGACAACGTTACATGACAATCATCGGAGGATGTAAAAACATGATGATTTAGTTTTGCACTTGGAAATAAATTTAACCAATCAAGATTTGTAACACCTTTGTCTAATCGTTCCAAAATATTATTAGGGCCATTTCTTTTTTTCCTTCAAGAATAAGCTTGTCCACTAAAAGGAAGTTCTATACAATCAAGAGAAGTAAATAAACTATTAATATAATTTAGCCGAGCAAAATTAAAGTTTGCCCCATCAAATTTATCATTTTTACTACTTAACTCATTGAAATCTCCTAATATAACATAAGGACAATTTAATGTTTGCACATACTCAATTAACTCATTCCAAAATTCCAACTTTTGACTATGATTTGGGGGAGCATAGATAAGAGAATTTTAAATTGACAATCCGTAGACAATATTTTAACATCTATACAAATATATTAAAAGGCGTTCCTATCAAAGGAACGGTGCCACGTGGCACTCGCTCAAGCTTCTAACACACGTCCGCATAATCTCATTTTAAAAAATATTAAAAATATGTAGTTACTAGGATTTGAACACATGACCCTTGAAATAAAATGTGAGTGTTTAACCATTAATCTACTACAATTTCAATGCTTAATGTTTCAAAATAAAACATAATAAACTCTTATAATTATATGTAATTATAAAGACATAGACAGTCTTTTTGATCTCTAACACTTTTATTAAGTAATAACATTCTCTTACCCTAATTCCATTTTGAAATTGTTATTTTTATCCCAAATTCCTTAGAAGTTTTTCTAAAATAATTTATCATGTCATAACGTCCATTTTTCAATTTTGCACTAGACAAAATATTAAGAAAAGCTAATAAAATCAAGTATGAGATTTATAAATAATAATATATTTGATAATTGTAACTGACCCGCAGCATTGTCCAGGCCAAAATACTAGTTACAAACTATAAACCGAGCAAACTTTGCATCCACATTTAACAAAAAAGGATTACTAGAAAGATCTTTCCATAACACCTACATACCACCCTCCAAACCAGAAGAAGAGAGAAAGTCATAATGGTGAAACCCCCTAAGTCTAACACAAGCCTCCAAAGGAGGAGTAGACACTTTGGTTTCACAAATCATCATGACATGAATCTTATTAAATTTATAAAAATCTTTAACTTCCTCCATTGCAAGATGTCTCTTTGCCCCTTATATTCCAAAAACATATATTCATAAAACAATGGCAGGTGGTAAGCAGAACTAGGCTACGTTCTGCCTCTCTTCATGTTGGAAGTTGCTGATTCTTCATCGGAATCTACCTTCCTCCTCTTAGCAGAACTAGAAGTAGAAGCATTTTTAGGAAGGCTAGCCCCTTCAACCCCCATCCCCTCAATCTGCTTAATGATTGAGGTCTCAGAATTAATAGAATTAAAAGAAAGATCTTGTTGAGAGATATAACCTTCCATTACTTCATCCTCAACATGATCCTCCAAAGTGTAGGTGTCATCATCCACACCAGAATACACCCCATGATTATAAAAAAAAAAGCATGATCACTAAGGATATCATCATCAAAAGGTAACAATTCGGAGCAAATTAATCTTCCGAAAAACAACCCTTAGAGGGACAGGGGATATTATGTCTTCCTCATTGACAGAGGGAGGGAGGAGGGGCATTAGCCTACCTGCAGAAGCATTAGCAGAGGCTACAACAGCTTCATTCTCAACTCTACTACCAGAGCCCAGAGGGGGGGTAAAACTGGCTCAGCATAATCATCATTATCATCATCAGAGGAAATCACTTCTATAGTGGGGTGTGAAACAACCACCCCCTTACCTTTACCGGGAACAGTAGACAATGATATAGAAGCATACTTAGCATGAACAGACTCAGGAACATCTTTAAACACAATTCCAGCAGCACCACCTTTCTTTTTCTCACCAGTAAAATCTTTAACAGGAAACTTTTCTTATGCACAACATTCTTTGGATTAGGAACAGTAGCAGATTGAGGTCTAACAATGTGTCTAGGCCTAGCCTCCACCACTAATGCTGGCTCATCAGTGGATAAAGGCTTGACTTGCCTAGTAGCACCTTGAATGAACTCAACAACCATTTTTTCTTAGGATGCAACATCACTTTCACTTCTTTTTGATGAGAAGGATATAATAGAACACAATCATCAATACAATGATCATCACATCCACAAAATGAACGAACCTACGTAGAAGTCTTCATACCAATTTTCATACCCACTATACTAACCCCACCGACTTTAGATATATATCTCAAAGATATTCCAACAGGGGTTCAGTGATGTTAATCCTAACACAGGCCCTGGCAAAACGAATCTTATGCCTAAGCACAAATCTAGCATCCAACTTAATCAAAGAGCCCACATTATTTGTTGCAAACATATTAGCTATTGAATTTAAGTTAATTAATTCAAAAGGGAAATCTAGGAATTCTTACCCACAAATCAAAATCATAATTTCCTCAACATAGGGATCAAAATGAATTTTCCAAGGATAAATCACAAATTATCCCTCCTGCACATGCCATGGTCTCTCAGACTAGACCAAGAATAAATCCCTAGGATTAGAAAACTTCATAAGAACCCAATAATTCCCCATATTAAGATATTCCACATCTCCCTTACAAAATTGCCAATCGCCTTTAGTTCTAAAAATAATTGTTCTTAAATCAACAAAGCAGACCCAACATTTTACCAACCAAATAAGTTTTTGATAAATCATCAATATCTTTCTTAACTTGCATTAAATCATCTAAAATAATAGCTTCTAAAAGGTAGAGGGACCAGGAGGGTTACTTACGTACGGAGTTTCGTAACCCACAAGCGTAACATTCTCGGGAACGAAGATCGATTCACCAAAGGTGAAGCAAGGGACATTAATATCCCCACCACCATCCTCAAGAAATACCTCCTTGAATGACCTCATACTCATCACCAAATAACAGAGAATTAGAAATTTGATTGAAAAAAGAAACATTAACTTGCACAGCAAAACAATAACTGAAGAGAAACAACTTAAAAAAGGAGAAGAATTGATACCATAACTAAACAACAGAGCTACCCTTTTACACTTGGGGCAAAAGAAGCAAAACTCTTCAAGGATAGAAACATATATACCAGAACTGCAGAGGAATTATATCTATGATAATGGACAATAGTCTAATTTCTTCAAGCAAGTAACACTGCAAATAATTACCAAACGCCACCCTCCCAACTGAACTGATGACAATACCTCCAAAAATAATAAAGAAAATCACACACACGCGCGGGATAAGATGAACAATCCCATCGCTCCTCAGAGAAACCCTAACCCTCACACGCACTTTGTACTTGAAACCCCTAAAATGGAGCCACCTAATCCACAAGGACAGTATAGATTAGCTGCAAATTTGGCCAAAGCAGCAAAAATCACAACAATTATCGCCATAATCATCTGACAAAGCAGATATTTTAAAATTAGGTGCGCTACATACTTTTGCAGAAGTAACCCTAATTGAACTGGGGGAAATCGCAATGAAATCCACAAAAATAGTTAAAATCTCTAAAGTAGAGAAAAGTAACATAATAAAGATGAAATTTGAGGCAAAATTCAGTCGAAATCATGATTGCAAACAAAAACTAGATTGATTTAGGGCTTTTTTCGAGTAACTAAGGCTCTGTTTTTTGGGACCGAATTAATGAAAATTCGGTTCGGTTCGTACAAATTCAATTGGTTCTGTTCGGCCAGTGTTTATTCGGTTCGGTTCGTACAAATTCAATTCGGGCCTGGATTGCTTCGCGTTATTCGGCTCCGTTAGTTCTCCTCACGCTTTCATTCACTTCGGTCCCGGCCTTCATGTTTATTCGGTTCGTACAAATTCGCTTCGGTTTAGTTTAATTCAATCCAAAAGAAACAGTTCTAAGCTTTTCTAAAGGGGTTGAGGGATAAAGACTTGGGGCTAGAGTTTCTCTCCTAATTTATCTCTCTGATCACTTCTATACTGATAACTAATGAGCACATATTCCTTTCAAAAAAAAAAAAAAAATGAGCACATATTACGCGGGTACCCTCAGATTTTGAAACTCTCACTCTCTCTCTCTCCTCTCTGCAAATTGCAGAACTGAACCGCCATTGCAATCGCCATCACTTTCTCAACACCAAACTCTCTCTCTCTTCTCTCTTCTCTCTTCTCTCTCACTGTTAATCCAGAATTCAGTTGCAATGTCAGCAGCGAAAATTAACGGCAAGAAGAATTCAGAAGATGATGCTCTGCAGTCCAGTAAGCGAAAGCGAAAGTTTCCGGTAGATGATGATATCTTCGACAACGAACTTTCTAGGTCTTCTACTTTCTCTCTCATCTTCATTATCATTCTTTCGATATTTCTTTTTTTGTCGCTGCTCTGTTTCAAATTTGCTGGTTGATTTCTCGAATTGTTACCTTTTTTTGCTGAAATTCGGCTTAATTATAGCGAGATCAAAGGTATTTTCTCCGCGCTGCAGCAGATCAGAGAGAAAGCTGAACAAGATGGCCTGAAGAAGAAGGAAGAAACGATTTCTAGGTCTGTTTTTGTTCTCTAATCGTTGAGTTTCTGATGTGATATCATGATTTCTGAATTGTGAGAATTTTTGCTTTAATTTTAGGTTTTACTGCAATCATATACGTTCAATTTTTGAACGAATACTAAGAGATTCTGATGTGAAATTATGATTTCTGAATTGTGAGAATTTTTGCTTTAAATTTAGGTTTTACTGCAATCTTATACGTTTAATTTTTGAACGAATACTAATTTGAACTTCTAATGTGATGCAATGTGCTTTTTGCTCACTATATCAAGTTGTTTGATGTTTTGTATAAATTACCACTAAATTATATGCTTCGTATGTTGTGATTAATCATTCGAATTTCCAGAATTGCGCAATCATCATATTTTTTCAAGAATATTTAACTATGAGATGGTACCTAACTAAACTGAAGATTTGTGTATGCTTAGACCATAATTTCATTCTAATTTTGACGGAATTCATAGCATTACATGTAAATTACTCAATTATATATTCTTCATCAGTTCTTTAGCACTTAATAAAGGCTTAAGGTTCTCAATTTCACATCCTTAACTCAATAAGAGTAGTTAATCAGGTTCAACCTAAATATTTCGGATCCTATAGTTAAAGTTGTGTTCATCATTTCACTGGATTGTCAATGGCGTTAGTTCGTCGTTGTATCTATCAATGTTGTAGTTTTTGCTAGCTGGAAATTTGCAATATGCAAATACAAAGTTCTGTTCTAAATCAGATGGTTTTCCGAACAGTGGTGCTGCAGAGGTCAAGTCTATGTTTGAGGAGTTGAAGGCAAAGATTGAAAAGGACAGGTAAAGTTTATACCATATCCTACTGTAAAGAACGTTATGGGGGAATCAGTACTCATTATCATTTCTATAATGTGTTTTCACGGAATCGAGGGAAATGTTTAATACTGTATGTTTCACCATTGATTTTGTAATTTCAGACAGACTTTTCTAAAAGCATTGTCAAAGAGCTCAAAGGAGGTAATTAAAAACCGATACCAACTTCAATATTTGGCCTTTCTGGTTTAAATAAGTTTGTTCTTCGATAAAGAAAGCACGACAAGAGTCTGATGCATGTAGTACTGCTTGTTTTTGCAGTGTGAAAATGCACTGAAGGAGGAGACTGTCAAGTTCCAATCAGCTTATGAGAAATTTAGCAAAGAGAAAGCAACATATCTTCAGGCAATAAAGGGTAATTCTCCATTCATGTCAACCTGCTGTTATATGTATTTGACAATTTGACAAACCACTATAAGAAACCATAACCAAATTTGTAAGCGAGATTACTTGGCACAATATGTTTGAATAGTAGCAATGACAATTAGGTAGTACGCCTCATTTCCTCGAGTGCACAACTTAGTTGTCAGCTAGAGTAGTTCCTTGAGTGTAGTTGTTTACAACTTCAAAAAATGCTTCATTGTATCATAAATTTTCACTCTCAAGTCTTAAGCAGCTCTTCTGCTGTAAAGTAAGCCAATGTAATGTCACATTATTGTATCTCAGGCCTTAATGAGCGCTTCTCCCCTGGCGCCTGAATAAGCTACTGCAAATTCTGTGCCTAGTTTGTTTGATACAAAATACTCCACTTACCTCATTCATGGTGTAACATCTGATATTTCACCATGACATGCTGAAATTAAGTGAGAGAACTCAAATATATGGTGTTAAGCGCACTGGAGATGACTTTTGGTTCAAGAAAAAGCTTATAGGAGTACTTCTTTAGCTAATGATCTTAGGTAACTTTTCTTTCTGACAGATACCATCTCCAAGTTTGAAGAAGAAAAAGAAAGGCTCTTCATGCGATACGAACAACAGAGTAAGCAACAAGACACACTTCAAAGTTTATGTTTGTATTTTCTCATCAAAGATTGAATCCCCATCTTTTTCATTTCAGGGAAGAAAGAGAAGAGCATGATACAAGAAAAGGAGAAGGCGTGCACCCAGAAAATCGCTGAGTTGGAGCAAGCACTGAAGAAGAAGAAACAGGTGGTTATATAATAACAAATTCTTTTGGCAACTGAATCTGTCATATCAAATTTTCTACACCTTAGTATCTCAATTATGCTGTCTCAATTGCTAAGAGTTATTTCCTAAGATTCCTTTGTTTCGGCACAGGGTGACAAAACTTTCAGTCTTCTGAGAAAGACTCTGGGATCCTTCCTTGAAACTGCTTCAGATGAGGAGTTTCAACCAGATGACTAAAAGAAAGAGTATTATGGTTCAAAATCTGAGCTTTAGATATATGATTTTGCCACGTCGTCATATAGCCAATAGACTATTTTTCTTTATGCATAAGCCCTGTTGCTTGTGTAGTGACTGAATCCTAATGAAGCAGACAGATTGTCTGCCAGTGCAGAAATTTCGGTTAATCTTGTTAATATTTTCTTTTGACGGGTAATCTTGTTAATATAAATTGGTATTTGTGCTGTAAATTCATGCAGATATTTTCTAAACAAGAAATGTCAAAGGCACAAAGTAATAGAATAGGATGGAAAAGCTGATTTCTCAATTTGTCATCTAGAAAGTAGAAATTGCTACTGTTTGTCTCAACATAAGACATCTTTTGGGAACAAGACCAAGAATACCTTAATGTGACCAGAAAAAAAAACTAGCTGTTGTCATCTGCTACTATAATGTGATTACCAACATCCGGGCGTAAACTTACAACTGGAATTACATTCGAGAAGAAAATTAGAGCTAGAAATGTGCGCCTTCAGTGAGAGATGCTAAAAGGTCGGCAAGCTTGGCTCTGCTGTACTGACAGGGGAGGACGCTTGTTATGGTCCTGCAGATAGAGACATTGAAGAGAATGAAGTATAAGTGAAACCTGATAAATGCATGGCTAAATTGAATGCTGTGTTTAACAGAAATCATTTGATACGAATGTGCAGTTTCCTACGACTAACATGGTGCAACATCAACTTATACAAAGCATTTATATTATGTCTTTGATGCTTAGAATTCTTTGACATAGCCAAAAACTTGGATATTTATGGATATCTGAGTTGCTTATCATTGATAAAAGGAGGCCTAAGCTAATATCCTTTTTTCCTATGATATTTAATACTGGGATCCAAAAGTCTAGAAGAATTTTGTCTAAGCCATGGGCATATGCAATGATGTACGCAATGTAAGTACTACATCCGTCTCTTTTTAGTGGTCACACTTTACTCTAAATGGTCAAAGTCTGAAATTTTTTACCATAAGATTCTTACTAATGTAAATATCAAAACATTATCATGTGATGTATTGTTTAATTCATGAAATTATCTTTAAAATATCAACTTTTTATAATTTACTGTACGTTAATAAACTTATCATTAACCAAAGGTGATTGGGGACAGATAAAAGAAACAAGTGTAACCATGAAAATGAAAAAGAGGGAGTAGGAGTATAAGACAAGATCCACAAAGGAGCACTATCCTATCTCAAGATTCACGCAAGGAAGAAGAAGAATACATACTCCAATGTATACGACAGAACGACAGGAGCAGCAGCGAACAGAAAGAGCCCCATAAGGGTACATCAGAAGCACTTGACAGCTTCCACACATCACTTGTCCAACTTGATGCTCTAAGAAAGTATCACAAATTTTATCAAGTGCACATCAAAGTTTAAGCTGCACAGACTAATTAAATTAATTACAAAGGAAGACTGAGAGCTAGAAAGGACCTTCAAGTACATAATTCATTGTCTGGCAGCATGAGCATTGGACATGCTTGGATCCTCGAGGATAAGAAAGGAGGCGGCGACAGGAACCACAGACCATTTGTCCCCGATCTGCATTACACAAGTGATGGCTTTATTGCTGCTAATAATAGTTAAACGAACACGAAACTACATTATCACCCATAGTGTTGGTCATGTTCAGCACCGGCAAAGAGGACATAACACTTATTCGTGGTGACTGGTGAGAACGAACAGTGTTCTTGGCTGGTGTTTTTAAGCATTAACAAAAATGTTCTCCAATTATGGATAAACACAGCCTAGAATTTTCTAATGCAAATGTATATATAGATGGCCAAACATTTTGAACAATAGACTCCATCTCTAGATGCATTGTGGCATTGAAACGAATGAAATACCAACAAAGTTTTTTTCTTCTTTTTTGACATTAGAATATGTTAGGATAGATTTAGGAGTATAGATAGATTTAGGAAATAATACCAACTAAGTTGATCAACACATTCAACATTGTTACATTGCTATTTGCTTGATGAAGACAACATTTTGAAATCAACAAGACTTGATTGGCAAAGAATTTACATTATCTCAATTCTCAACCATTATAGCACTTATTTTGGAACAAAGTGAATAATGATCAATGCCTAAAGAAAATGCGAATAATGCTCAACACATGTCCTGATGATCGTGAAAAAGCAAATGGAACAAACAATTAGTCCTGAAAGGAGTAGTTGAACTTAAAACTACCCAATTTTCCGTGCTAGGATATAATATATTTTTTCCCTATATTTTTTATACCTGCAACATTAGATTATCTACCGTTTTCAAAACACATTTCTTACCATATCTTTAATAACCTGCTAATAAAATAAAATGGCATTGATTGAATGAAATAGTTATGTAAGTATAGTATAAAAAATACGTTCACAAAAATATATTGTTCTTTAAAATATTTTTTTGTTCATAAAATTTTAGCCAGTGCATGTATCCCGTATAATAATGATAGAACGGACAAAGAAACAACAAGCGGGGATAGCTCAGTTGGGAGAGCGTCAGACTGAAGATCTGAAGGTCGCGTGTTCGATCCACGCTCACCGCAATTTTTTTCCCATTTTTCCTTTTTCTAGTCTTTACAATCATTTCCCAAAATACCCTTCAATATTAATTTATTTTTTATAATAAAAAATACCCAATTACCGTAATTTAGCTGGAAAAAGAAAAAGAGGAAGAAAACTAACCGTGAGTAGGGAGCGGAGGAAGAAAAGGAGGAGGAGGCGGAAGAGAATCCCAACCAGGCGGAGGACCTTTATCTTCTTCTTCTTCCTCTTTCTCATTTTCTCTCTCCTCTTTTTGTTCCTCTTGTTCAATTTCTAATGGTTTAGGAGGTTCTTTTTCTTTGTTACTTTCTTCATTTTGTTTCTCATCTTCTTCTTCTTTTTCTTGTTCATTTTGCTTCTCATCATCATCTTCTTCTTCCTGTTGTTCATTTTGTTTCTCATCTTCTTGTTGTTGTTCTTCTTCTTCTCCTTTGTTTGGTTGTTGTATTGGTGTTTGTGGTGGCGAAGTTGGAATGTGTTGAGGTTCAGTCACCAGAGTATCTGCTTCTCCACTCATCCTTGAAATAAATGCCTGCTTCCCTTTTGATAGTTTATGAGAGATCCCACCAAATTTTAAGACTTTCTTCTAATTCTACTGAGGACAAATTCACAAATTTCGATTTCTTATGAGTAGTGCATAGTGGCAACTTTTGTTATTTTGGATAAACTAAGGGGTGTCTTGGGTATTACTGATATAAGTTGTGCATATGTTTGAGTTTGATATAAATTTGTAGTTTCTTAGTATTGACAAAAATTGAAGAATCGTTAGGATAGATTTAGAAGTGTTTATCTAGGAGTGTTTATTTAGAGATGTTGGAGGTGTTTGGCAATTAGAGTTTTGGAGCAAAAAGAGAGTTTTGGACCACTTTTAGAGTTTTGACTAGTCAAAAACTCTAAAAGAGGTGTTTGGTAAAAGAGAGTTTTAGATAGAGTTTTGGAATAAAAACTCTAAAAAAGAAAAAGCTCATAATATGAGCTTTTTCTTTAGAGGATTAGGTAAAATATATTCAATGACTTTTTTGCCTCTAATAATAATACTACACATATGTATTAAAATGTCTATAAATGTCATTTCACACAAACAAATGGCAATAAACAATTAATTGTTACCAAACACGTTTATAAAAAAAACTTGTCAAATCATTAGTTAAATCTGCTGAACAAAAAGTTAAAACTCTAACAGCAAACTCTAAACTCTAACAGCTAAACCCTAAACTCTATTTGCCAAACAGGGTCAATATTTATTGGTGTTATATTTAGTTTAGGATATGTTTTCCTAGTTTTACCTACGTTAAGTTTTTATTTGATGTACTATCAATATCCCCTTTTGGGTTAATAATAATGGAACATTTTTATCCTAACAAGAATGCATCAAATAATAAAATTATTTATTTGTCTTTAGGTTTGTAATATTAAATTGGATGAATGGATCTTGTTCAGTTTATCTTGGTTTTCAAGTGGGTCAAATTACTAGATTAGTGTAGGAAAGACGTCTTGATAAATTGGTAAAAAGCGCATTATATTAGATCATAGAGGCATCCGTCCTTGATAAACTACCCACATCGCAGTGTCCCGCCTTCCCTAAAATGATCGATGCGGCAGTTAGACATCCAAGGCTGGAAAGAGAAATAGGGATCAATAGAGGGCAAGATGCCCAGAGAGCTCGTCTTCATAATTCCGGGTTTTCGATTCTATTGTCTAACTTGGAAATTTTAAATACGCCGTAAGGAATTAGTGTGTGCTTATAGCATTACACTAGTGCTGCTGAGGCTGAGTTGACTGAGCCATCGAATTTGGGTATTTGCATACCGATTAGACGGCAAAATACTGCAATATGCCGATAACTATACTTTTTGGGTTCATTAGGAGCTTTGTAGTATTAGTCCACGAGTAACATGTTCTCTTCAACTTCACCAAAAAACCAAGTTTGATAAGAATCCATACCACAAATGCTAGAACACCAATAAGAGTATTCTATTGGACTACGAAAATTTAATTGTGAACCTACTTTCATGTATTATCCATACACATCACCTATGCTACTTGATATTGGTTTACACTACCAATTAGCAATCAGCTACAGAACAACTACCCATTAGCTAGCGAGTAGCGACATAACTTCAAAGATATCCAGACCACACTACATATACTTGCGGTATACACTTGACGTGGAAGATCAATTAACATCATAAGCTTTGGCGTATATTACAAAATTGGCGGTCAAGGATTCTTCGGATCTCAACACGTCCAAACAAACTCATATTTGATCAAAAAGAGAGATGAGATTGTAAAGTTTTTAGTACAATATTACTATGCTTCAAAAAGAAAAGGGGGTGAATGTAAGGAAATAGGGGGGGACCTCAACTGCTTTAGCAACTGACAAGCTTCTCCAAAATAATAATGGAATCAAGAGTATCTTTCCACATGACAAAACTTGTGTATCATGCTCCCTTCTTTTTCTGATCTTTAGACATCTTATTGACATCTTTTGTGAACATTCTCGGCGCTATGGCCATGGACATAAGCTCTTGGAAGAGCAGCTTACAAGCATAAGGAATGTGAACCTGCACAAGCCGACCGTCATCCCATATTGTTAGCATCGGAGAATAATTCACCCATGTAATTGTAAACGAAGAGAGAGAAAGGCAGAGGAAAAACGGACCTGAACAATGTCAGTCTTGTTCTTGCAACCTCTACATTCAAAAGAATTCTTCTTCAGATTTGCAATGGCGATCAGCCCACAGCGTTCACATACATGAACTCTGTATGCATCACTTTGGTCAAAAAGCCTTTCTTTAAGGAAGTGAGCAGCACCATGGGCAATCATGCAGTCCCTCTCCATCTCTCCGAAACGAAGACCACCATCACGAGATCGTCCCTCAGCAGGCTGCCGGGTGAGAATCTGTACGGGGCCTCGTCCACGAGAGTGGATCTTGTCATCAACCATATGCTTAAGTCTTTGGTAATAAGTGGGTCCCAAGAAAATCATTGCAGTGAGCTTTCGTCCTGTGTGACCATTATACATGGTCTCGAAACCACGCATCTGATACCCACATTTGTGGAGGGCCTTACTGATATTGTCCACCTATAAAGCCCAGGAAAGTACAATTCAATTGCCATCAATGAACTCCCAAATACAGTATTAAAAACCATGCCTTCACAAGACTACTATTCATATTATAAGTAACAAGTAATGTCATTCCACTTACAGAACCAGGAAACTACAACTCGCATGAGAAGTGAAGGTTAAATCAGGACTTACAGTGACATCAGTGAATGGCGTAGCATCTCCTTCCTTTCCAACATGAGCTGCAACCTTACCCATGATACACTCAATAAGCTGGCCAATTGTCATACGTGATGGGATAGCATGAGGGTTCACAATAATATCAGGAGTGATGCCTTCCACAGTCCATGGCATATCCTCCTGAGTGTAAGTCATGCCGACTGTTCCCTTCTGACCGTGCCTACTGCTAAACTTATCCCCAATCTGAGGTATACGCACAGATCTGACCCTCACTTTCACAAATCTCAAGCCATCGGCATTGGTTGTCAATAAAACCTAGAAACACAAAAAGTGCTGAGAACTATATACAAAGACATTTATTTTTCTTATAAAAAAGAACATATCAGTAATTTGCATTGAAGAGCTAAAAGCCAAGCCAACTGAATTAAATACCTGATCCACCATTCCTGTCTCACTGTGACGTAAGCTAATACTATGATCACGTCGTGAATAGCGTGAAGATGGCCCTTGAGCTTCATCTTGGGCAAGCGGAGTAGTCTTCCCAATTATAACATCCTCGCCTGAAACTCTTGTACCCTGCCCAATAAGAGAAGTTCAAATACAAAATTGCCAACACATTTGACCAAGAGATCTCTTTCATGAAATCAGTTGATTTACTCACAGGAGGTGCAAGCCCATCATCATCTAATTTGTCATAAGATCCATGTCGCATACCCTGTGATACAACGGCTTCAGTACCAAAATAATCATATACATAGCAAAGCCGAGAATAAATTCACTTCATAACACTCACCATAGTATTTGATCTGTCTGGACGCCCAAAGTCCTCCTTGACAAGTGTTCCCATCTTCTTCTCTTCATCTCTGTACAAGACATATAAACTATTAAGCACCTACATCACAAGAATGACTAGCTGCAAAACAGACCAAGGATCCAATGTTTTCAAAAGTCAAATCAAGTAACTCACCTGTAAGAACGGAAAAATAGAGATCGGAAGAATCCACGGTCAATTGCAGATTGATTCATAATAACAGAATCTTCTTGGTTATAGCCAGAATAGCAAGAAATGGCAACAATAGCATTCTGGTAACATGGAGATAAAAAGTATGTCAACAATAATTCAACTATGAAGGATGTCAATTACAAATCTGCATTACAAGGCAACTTACAATGCCAGCAGGAAGCTGTCTGAAATGCAGATGCTCCATGGCGCGCGTTGTAACAAGAGGCTTTTGGGGATAGTAGAGAACATAGGCCAGCGTATCCTAAGGGAGAACAAAGAGAATAAGCAACATGAATTTGGATCAGATTTGGCAAATGTCATGGAAAATAGAAACAGCAATGACGTAACAGCAGCATGAGTGATAGACAAATACCATTCTGAACTGGTAATTTGTGACATAGATTCCCATAGCTTGCTTTCCCATAGCTGATTGATATGTATTACGGGGGGACTGGAAGAGACCAGAAATTAGATATTGAAGTACAAAAAAGCAGGTTGCATTTCAAAACATTAGCGGCATAAGTTTACCTGGTTGTGATCGGGAAATGGAATAATTGACGCACAAACACCCAATATCAAAGACGGGTGAATTTCACAGTGAGTGTAGGTCTCGGAGTATGCCTCCTCCGGATTGAGCCGTGCTGACACAAGATCCTGTATTTAAGAGTTTTAAGTATCAGATTATGCAACAAACAAGGAATTCAAAATTCCAACAATCTGCCATCCAGTAACAAGGACTTCCTTAAACAAAGAAAAGGAGCTATATATGGCCTAAATATGCTCACATTGATTGTCATGGAAATCATAGTCGTCTCTTCTTCTTCTGTGTCAATGTACTCGATAAATCCCTTTGCAACAAGATCATGCCAGCCACCATCCTCAGGTGACTCCTGGAGAAAGGTCAATTTAGTTTAAGATTAGCACATCAACAAAGTTGAAAACAAGTTAATATGGAATCAAGTAAATAAAACAATGTGGGATACCCTCTGTTGTAATGCCCGGATATCCTTCTTCTTAATAAGCAGCCTCTGCTTCTCAACAATAAACAGTGGACGACTGCAACGACCATAGTCTGTATATATACGTAATTCTTTCAACCGAATATCACGAACAACCCCAACTTCAGTATTGACATCAACCTGAGTAGTGAAAATAATAAATTACGCAATATACCAATCATTCACATGAATGATAGGGGAGCCAATATCACGAAAAGAAACCAAAGACAGAAAACTGTTGAAGGAAAATCCTTCACATATATCATCAGGACATCAGTTTCAGAAAGTAAAGTAGTCTACACCAAATTAAATGAGCTTCACTCTGCTTACATATCCAAATGTCAGATGAATATCACAGTGCAAATTTGAAACCAACATGTGCAAGCATAAAGATCAAAGGCATCAACCATAGCAATATTCTTCCAGATTTAACACCCAAGAAACTAATATCAGAAGGCAACCAAAAAATATCCATGCACTGCGCTGATATCCAGAATAGTATCATGCTCTCTTAAAAGAAAAACATACCCTTCTTCTTAATTGCCTTAATGTCTTGACAAGTAACTCGGGATCCCGATGAATACCAACCCAGCAACCATTTACAAAGATCTTGGTAGCTTGGGGTATCACAGCTGGTGATATTTCCTCAAAATTCTCTGTACTCCATTCTTCCAAAAACTCCAATATGGGATATGCTGCAGAACCAACAGTTATATACACCATTAGTGCAAGATTTTTCACTAGTCCACAAGCTTGTCCCTCAGGTGTTTCAGCAGGACACATCATTCCCCACTGTGAATTATGCAGCTGCCTAGGTTTAGCCAACTTCCCTTCACGTCCGATGGGAGAGTTTAACCTACGCAAGTGTGACAAGGTGGAGGCGTATGTAAGACGATTCAGCACCTGCGAAACTCCAGCTCTAGTACCAGCCGCATTAGCCTGCCCCCAATTTCCAGTGGCCAGAGAGTACTTGAGCCCACTAGTTATTGTCTTAGCTTTGATAGCAAAGCTAAGATTCAGATCCTTTCCTTGATCAACACACTTCTGAACATAGGCTCTCACATCCCTGGTTAACTTTCGAAACAACATCCGAAAGAGACCTCCCAGCAACGGACCAGCAAGATCAAGTCTTTTATTTCCATAATGATCTCTATCATCCTCTGGCCTTCTACCGATTGCACATAATAGAAGCCGGTGGATTATGTATCCAAAGTAGTAAGCTTTCTTGGTCTCACAATATTCACCAACACCAACATGTGGAAGCATTTCCTTTTGGAGAATCTCCCTGGCATACTTGATCCTCTTCTCCCTGGTAACACCAACTGTTGCTCCTCTTTTACCAATGTAATCTAGTGCAACTTGCTGATTCTGAATTACAAATGCCTCTTCCAATGAAGGACGAAGCAATTCCATCATCTGAGTATCAGAAAAGTCATAGCAAATATGCTCCAATATATCTTTATCTGCAACAAAGCCCAATGCTCGAAATACTATTATTATAGGAATATCTGATTTGATGTAAGGCAAAGTGCAACGAATATATTGCCCAGAAGAACCCTGCAGTTGCATCATAAAAGATGTCATAATCTGTAAGTAATCAGAACAGCCAAATAACAGTTTACAATCAAAACACATCAATCAATGTTCAATTACCCCTTTAGCTCCAGCTCGAGAGAGCATTCGCACAAACATGGTACTCGGAGGCCTATTTTGGGATTCTGCCATAGATCGAACTTCTGCTACATAAGCAAACTTGTTCGGCTGCCTCTTCTTGAACACATAGACATGATTTGTGCTCATCTTCTCCTGAGCGATAAGCACCTTTTCACTTCCATTAATGATGAAGTATCCACCTTGATCATAGGGGCACTCACCAAGCTCCGTAAGATCCTTCTCTGAATTCTGATACAATGTACAGTAACTTGAACGGAGCATGATTGGGACCTAATTAGTACAGACAAACCACATCAGCAAATACACTTCATTGCTATATACACAACAAGTACAACAACAATCATCTTCATATACCAAGGAAATACCTTTCCAATAAAAACCTTCGGAAGCTCATGTGCTTCAGTGGTTTCGTCACCATCATGTCCTTTCCTAATTACTCTTTTAATGACATCAACATACAGCGGAGCTGAGTACGTCAGGTTCCTCAGTCTGGCTGCTTTTGGAAACAAAGTAGCAGTCTCACCATCTGATTCAGTCATCATCGGCTTACTCAAATAGATTTGGCCAAACTTTATCTTATATATCGTCTGCAATAAAATCAACCATGACGATTAATTACCATGCATGGTGATGCCATGAGGGTATCCAAACACTATGCAGGTAAGTCACTAATTTGGTTCACCCATTATGGTCAAAGACGATGCCAAAAGTCATGGTAAGTCATGTAGCATTGTAGCAAAGCTACCTATCAGCAGTACAGAACCTAGATTAAGCTTGAGAAAGGGTAAACTTCACAAAGCCTCAAAATATATAGCAGGTATCATCTTTACCTCCTCAGTTGCAGCTAGGTCATTTACAATCCTTAATATGCTTGGCTGGCAAACAGACAAGGGCCACAGGTCTCAATTCTATGACTAATTTATTTCATAATGATATGCCAATAGTTGGAAACCGATTAATCCCTCCCCTTAACATTGGTTGGTTGAGTAACTAAGCAACAACCTGGGACGAATTCTTTCAGCAAAAATCACGCTGGAAGCATTGTTTTACGGCCAAAGGGGTGGGGGAGTTTAAAGCCAATCAAAAGTCACTTGTACAAGTATAGCTTTAGCCACAAGTCAAAGACACATACACTACCACCAATGGTGCCTTTCAATGCATACTACAGTACAATGATAGGTACACAAATAACACAACTATGCAAGGACTATGATATGAGACTAAGGGTCGGTTGTCGTCACTTAAAACTTGCACCTAGTTGAACCTTATCAACCCTGAAACTTATTTATATAGTAGAAGAGAACGCACTCTAATAATATCATAAGCTAACAAACTAAAGATACAAATTGTAGCTCGCGATAACACAGCAACCTCATTACATTTACCCAACGCATATCCAGAGCTTCCCATCATAGTAGCTCCATAGGCTTATGTAACAATTTTTTAGCTCCTCAATCTTTACCCTCAATTTGGGGAAAAATCTCACTAAATCACAGTAAAATAATTCCTCAACAAATCAATCAAACATCTTCCACTGAACTCAATAACAAGCATACATCTACAACACTCACAATACTACACACATTAAAATTCAACAGTTACAAAAACTACAACTAAAAAAACTTGCAATTACCAAAATCCAAATTGCTCCGAAATTATCACAGAAATGCCAAAAACTGAGAGAACAAAAATCAAAACCTCAGCAAAATCAGACTGGTGTCCAGGATTGTGCTGTGACTCAGGCCGAATCTCGATATCGGCCGATTCGTCAACAATTTCTTGCATCGTATTCTGAATAAACTCATCGAAAGAATCAAGTTGCTGCCTCACTAAACCTTTCTCTTCAAAATAAGCACTAATTACAGCCCAAGCATCTTCTTGAGTAATATCTTCTTCTTCCTCTTCTTCATCATCAATCATCATCATATTTTCGTTCTCATTCTCGTAATCATACTCTCCACCATTCATCTCTTTAGTAGTAAATCAAAATCAAAATCAAGTTAGTAAAGTAATTGAGATTTTCTGAAATCGGAAAATTTCTAGGGTTCTTGAGCTCGGGAAGTTGAAATCGTCCAATAAAAAGCGGAAATTGTACTAATTAGGTTTTGATTGTGGAGGGATTTTTAGTAATTTGAATTTACGAGTTCATTCGTTCGTTTTATTAGAGGGTTTTAGTTAATTTCGCACTGAGAAAGGAGGAGAGAGAGGAGGAAGAATGACAAAATGGGGTTGAAGGAATGGGGTAGTGCGGTATTTTATAGACGAAGAGGGGGTTGAGTTTGATGTAAGATTTGGGGCATAGGCCATTGGGTTAGTGCGCTAGCTCATTATAATCCATAAGTGATGAGCCCAATGTACCGTAGAGCCCCAATCTCACTAGACTACTTTGAGATCTCACATTTTCGTTAGTATATTTAACAACTACGACTATATATACTACATCCGTTTTTTTAATGGGATGCATCATTTAATCATACGAAAGAATCGTATTAGCCACAAGAAGAACATCATTTAATCATACGACGTCCCTATTTAATTATACGAGTAACCCTAGTTGTTCACAAAAGTAACCTTCATTTATTCATACGAGTAACCTCACATAATCATACTACGACCATATTTAATCATACGGGTAACCCCAATTGTTTACAAAAGTAACCCTATTTATTCATACAAGTAACCTCATCTGTTCACAAAAGTAACCTCATTGAATCATTCGACGACTCTATTTAATCATACAAGCGAGTAACCCCAATTATTCATGAAAGTAACCTCATTTCTTCATACAAGTAACCTTATTCGTTCAAAAGAGTAAAATGATTAGTATTCTTTTATGTTATAAAAGTAACCACATTTGTTAATAAGAGTAACACCCATTTATTTTTAAGAGTAACCACATATTTATACAAGTAGCTCCATTTTCTCATAAAAGTAACTCCATTTTCTCATAAGTTTTGTGCACAAGGGTCAACTTCAAAAAGTTCATATCTTACAACACACTTAATATCTTGGTAAGATTCAAGTTGGCGATGAAAATTTGGCTCGGTAGATTTCCAACGCATGGTCAAAAGCTTGATTCCGATAAAAAAACGAGTGAGATATGATCTTTTGAAGATGAGCTGACGCACTGATACGCGCGCGAGGACACCTATATTTTAAGGTGTGGCCTGTCGAACGCCAAAACACTTTTCATGTATTTTCACATGGATTTCTCTTTTTATTTGTCTTTATATCACTTCTGTTTGCATGACCTTATCAAAAAGTGTGATATCCCTATATATTGCAATTATTAGTATAGTACTAAAGAAGCATTATAACTCCAATCAAAACAAGTCTTAATAACATGGAACTAGTACATTATTTTTGCTAGGATGTATAAGATTGAATGCATAATGTTTTTAATTCCATGATTCCGTGGAAATAGGTATCATTACATATAGGGGTGGAAGTTATTCGGACAAAAACCAAAATCCAATCAAATCCAAACCGAATTAGTAATTTCGGATTGGGCTGCAACTATGCTCAGATTGGATTCACATTGATTTTTTCTTTAAAAATTTGAATTTTCGGATTAGCTTAGATTGAGGGTGATTGGATCCGAAAATCCAAAATAATCGAATAGTAAATAGACCATGTATTGTATATTTGTATATTTGGGATTGGCTCAAGTGTTTTCTATAAAATATATGGGTTTGTATGAATTATTACTTGTAATTGCTGAATTTTTATGGGATTGTATGAGTTACTTGTATTATATATCGAACACTTTATCCTTATGCAAACTTGTGTATAAATTATTAGGAAATTCTAGATGGTGACCCCGTGTTTTGCAAAATTCTAGATGGTGAATATATATATAATTTTTAATTCTAGATGGCGACCCTTAACTTTGTATAAAGTAATCTCCATGACCTTATTCTCTAAAATTTGTTAATAAACTATTATCTAATTAGAATTAAAGGCTTGATCGAAGTTTAATTAAGAAATTCATTCTCCATATTACATTAATAAAGTGTATAAAGTTACTTTGGTAATAACCTTATCTTTGTTAATAATTCATAAGAATTGTCAAATTCTAAATTTTTTGAAAAATCTAATTTGGCTGTGGTGAGGTGTTTAAGGGTATTTATGAAGATTAGAACTTAGAAAATGGATCCCACCACGCTGAAAATATATACAGAGAGAAACGGGAAAATATATTTTTTTTGTCAAAAAGCTTTTTTTCTTATCTAGATTTTAGAAAATGGGGTCACACAAGTCAATTTATACAAAGTTCAGGGTTATCATCTAGAATTAAAAAATAAAAATTCCACCATCTAAAATTTTAGAAAACACGGAGTCACCATCTAAAATTTTCCTAAATTAATTTCATCAAAAGAATGAAGTTAAACTTGGATATTTCAGATTGGATCCAACCTAGTGTATGAATATTCGGATTGGATTAGTTTGGACTCATCATTAGTTTGGACTTGGATTGGAAAATTCAAATTCAAATTTTGTTCGGATTGGATTGGATTGGCCTGATGTGTAATGTGTTTGCTACTTCTCAAACTAAGAACAATAATCCAAAGCAACAAAAATAAACACTAACTCATGTTTAAGATATCAAAGATCGAAACTTTAGGTGTTTAAACTATAAAATTCGTGATTTAAGCAAAGTAAAAGGATAGGCTCTATTGTTCCCTCGAGAACTAGAAGATCTCTCACTAACCTTAATTAGCAGAGCACACAAACCTCAACTTATGTGTTTGGCTTTAACAAAACCGAATCAATGCACAAGCACTTGAATTTAGTCAATCTTCACTCTAGCTCTTATGATGCTAGGCGTGTATTATTTATAATGGATGAGCAAGTAATCCTTGCTCCCCAAGCAACTACATAGCCGAAAATATTACAAGAGAAACAAAGAAAACTTTCCCCTTAAAACTAGTCTAGAATCTAGCACAAAATACGGAAGTCCATATTATGGAAAAAGTTGCAAAAACATTCCATAAACTTTTACAAACCACACGACAACTCTAAGCCTTGTTACAACTCATGACAACTCATCTACTTGGAGTCTCAAAATGAATTACAAGCCGATTTCCGGACTTTCTATCAAGCTATTACAATTACTAACTCAACATTAATAATAAAAGACATATTATTAGTTACATAAAAAAACTTTCACTTTAAGAGTAAAGTAAAACCATGAAACGACCCTAAGAAAGAAAAATAATATAGTTGAACGTGCATTCACCATTAAAGAAAGGAACCATTACTCTTTGTGCCTTCACTCATGCATCATGGCCTAAGTCCAAACCGCACATCCAACTTTCATCCTAATTAGAGATTAAAGAAGCCATTAATAATTATCGCGAAATAGATTAGTGGTATAAGTCCAGGTGCATCGATCATATTGATTTCATAAAATCTTGTTGGCCTGAGGGAAATAGGATTGAACACATTACATTGACCGATAAAGGTGGGGATACTCAACTCTATAGTCTTTTTTATACTTCCTTTATTTATTTTTAATTGCACCATTTGGTTTGCGCATAAAAAGCAAGAAAAGAGGAGCGAAAGTGAAAATGGACATAAATGATGCCCTTAATTACTATGAGTAGGTTGGATAATTATATGGGTTGGAAAGGTAAGTCAAGAGAGGGTAAGAAGGTAAACTTGGCCCAAAAAGTTTACCATAATAGGAAATTGTGCAATTAAAAAGAAACACCTATAAATGAAAATAAAGTTGTGCAACTAAAAAAACAGAGGAAGTATATCTTATTTCTCATTATTGGTTATGGTCATGACCCCTCAAATCTATATTTTTCGTTTATAATTTTGCCATATAAGTAAAGGTTATATTTAGAATTTCCTCTACAACATTGATCTTGACTTATCTTACGGCATTGTTAGGATATAGTTTCATTTATTTTTCATTGGGTTAACAACAATCTTTATTGGACACAATGTTTGAGGTTGTTAGATACAACTTTTTACTAGTGGACTAAGCTTTGCTGGGTAATTTTAAGATAATATCCCCGCCGCAAACATTCAACAACCAGCAACCCTAAGGGCTCGATCGCCTTGTGAACACCTCAGTTACTCATGACTGCAAATCGGGCCCTCCCGTCCCCTTTTTTCCTTCACTTTTTCATTTCACCGGTTCGTTTCGGGTGTGGTTCGTTCGTTTTTCCGCTCCTCCTCCGCGTCTCCGCCGCCGTTGTTATCCTCACCCCCCGCCGCAGCTTGTTTGTCATCCCCGGCGTCGCGTCGCGTCGTGTCTTCCCCGCTACCCCTAGTTTAGCGTCCCGCGTGTGGTTTTCCCCTTCCCCTAGTGGCCGCGTGGGCTTCCTTCCCCTCCCCGTTGTTGTGTAGATCTTCCCCCGTTGTGGTTACCCTGTCTCGTTGTTTGTCGAAGTGTTCGCCGAGTTTCCCCCCCCCCTCCCTTGTGCGTTAGTTTTCGCGTTAGTTAGTATTTCCCTCCCGTCGCCGTCTCCGAGTGTTGTCTTTCATGGTTCTCGCCCCCGTCCTCGCGTCTAGCCTGCATAATCCCCTCGTTTAGTGTAGTGGTTGTTTTGGGCTTCCCCTTCCCCTCCCCCGTAGTTGTTGCGGGCTCCCTTTCCCCCTCCCCTCCCGTAAGTGTCGCTCCCTTTCCCCTCCCCCGTTAGAGTCGGGTTTCCTTTCCCCCCCCCCAGTGTTGTTAGGGTTCTTCAAATAGTTATGTTGGATGTCGGTATGTCCAGCTTTTGTAAAAGCGCGTTTAATCTCCAAATAATAGGAGTGCGTTGTTTTTCGAATTTCTAAAGTTGTTATCGGTGGTTGGTTGTGGCCATCGAAAAGTATTAACCAGCTTGGGTCAAGATTGGTGGTTCAAGTAGTAACAATTGAGTATGTCGGTTTTTTGGAATATGTGTTGAGGGATAAGGCGACTCACGATGTTCGTGGAGCAAGGACGAGGTGATGATAGGCTTTCATGGTTGGGACATATATTTACCGGTTTTGAAAACCTGAGGTGTGTTCGAGGGCTCAACTTGTTTGGCTCTCCTTTTAGCTTGGCATTGATCTTAATGGTCTTTACCTTGAAAACTTCAAATCTGCAGCGGCACCCCGGTTGCATCCCGGGTTTACAAGACACCGATAGGGTCGTAAAAGTGTGTATTTTTGTTATCTTAAACCCTTAATTTAATATTGAGTTTTATATTTTACAAGGAGCTTTAAGCTTATTTTTCTCCCCAAGGCATAAAGCTTACTACGATTTTATTTATTTGTCTCCGTGAAGATGATTTGGGGCAACAAATTTGCAATCGAAGTTGGGAGTCCATTTTCCCTCTCCTACTTGGGATTATTTTGTGAGAAATTAGAAGTTGAGATGATTGGGCTTGATGGCATAATGACCCACAATACCAAAGAAATAAAATAAGGAGAGAAAAAAGCAAGGGCCGTGGAAATATAGTGAACAAGCCTACCAGTCCTAAATGGAAGTCAAAAAGAAAATGAGGAAAGTTAGGTTTGGTGAATAAAAATAAACAAGGGTTGACCATAATTGGGGAAGAAGCAGACAACACAAAAGAAGGTAGCAGTAGCCAGTAGCACCAGCGCCAGCGAGGACATTCGAAGGACAGCAAGCGGCAATCAGACGAACAGTAGCAGTAGCAAGGATTTGATCAGTCGGCCTTGTTGGTAGAATTGTAGTTTAGTTTGCTTTCATTTTCTTCTTTCGTTTCGATTGGTATGAATTTGTTAATTTGGAACAGATTTTAGTCTTTTAATTAATCACTTGTTTTGTTATCTGAATTATGAATCCTTTGTTTATAATTGTTAGTTTAATTCTTAGTATGTCAGGCTAAAACCTTTTAGGGTAGGGAGATATACTTAGTATTGGATTATTGAATTGTGAGAATGAAAAAGTTGTGATATTTCTTGTTGGATGATTATGTTTATGTTTTAATTGGATTAATAAACTTATTTTTATTATGTTAACTTGTCAAATTATATTTTAGACTGGCCATCTTTAGTGTAATTTGTTAGTTGACTTGCTAGATTTTGGCTTCAGGATACGTAATTGTCCCAGTTAAATCCACTAGTAGCAATTAGGTGTTTGATTGGCGACAAAAGCTCGTCGTAATACCTATGGTTATTTAATCCTTTAAGTTGCATAATTCGAGCTTGTGTAATTATGGCTTAAGTTAACTTCTTCCTAGTCGTTCATGCCGCTAATTAATCGAGTCCAGAGAGCTTGTTCTAGATTATTAGTTAGTTAGACAATACTCCAAGAGCTTATTTGGTTTATTTGCAAACTAAGGGAAGTTTAGAATACTTGTTTGTGTTCTGGGTTAACGTTAAGGTATATGCATAACTTGTCTAATTTACATTCATGATTTATTAATTCTATGATCAATTAATTTTCCAATACCAATATATATCTCCCGACCCGTATTTTATTATCTCGTGGTTATCTCTTTCTTAGTTTTAGTCGCTTAGTAGATATTCTCTATTTAGTAGTTTATTTAGCTCATTAGTATTCTATCAAAAACAGGGGTTTTTAACTAACACAAGAAATAATAAGATAAATCCAATTCCCTGTGGGATCGACTCTGACTTACCCGACTACATTGTTAGAAGGTTATAGTTAGGTTATTTTTGGTAGGCACGCGACAGTCGCACCACACACCCACTCATCGCCGTTTCTCCTTCATCATGGAGACACCCGAAATACTCGATCGAGAGTAGTGAGTCACAATGGAACGTGACTCCTCACATGGTCATGAGCTCGTAATCCCAAGTGATGTCGATCGTTGGGATTGCTCATACGGCGAGACGCGACGCTCGCCATTGGTTGTTCGTTGTCTGAATCGTGATCGTCAATTGCTTCTTCTACCACTTCCATCAGCCATCCGAGGTTTGCATCCACCATCATCGGCACTGACCAACGACGCGCCCCTTTCTACGCGACTTTGTATCGTTTTTATTTCTTTCTGTATTAGGTGGAATGTACGAGCTCTTAAGGCTCCTTTAGGTTTATTTGTTTGTTTTAGTTTTGGTCAGATTAGTATTAGGATGTACTTCCTCTTTTAATTAACGTACGAATTTCTATGCCAAAAAAGAAGATTCATTTTATCAAAGAGAAGTAAATAGAATAATGATCCATTCCATGGTCCCATTTGTGTTGTCACAAACTCACATCAATTAAGTTTACAATAAACACGTTATAGTATAAAAAATAACCTTAATTATAATTCTAGCTAAGACTTAAGTTGGTAAAAGTGATAACAAATGGCTGCAACACAAACTCACATCAATTAAGTTTACAATAAACACGTTATAGTATAAAAAATAACCTTAATTATAATTCTAGCTAAGACTTAAGTTGGTAAAAGTGATAACAAATGGCTTCATCCCATGTGTTTATGACATGTTAAACAAACTAGCTAACAGAAGTACTAAATATAACTTGCTCCAATTTATATTAGCACCTCATTCTCAAGTTTGGTGATGGGTCAGTCTTTGTAGATATAAGTGCGTAGAATATAGTACTTGAGTATTCCATACCCTTACGCAACCATTGTTTCCTGAGCTTCATGCATCAGTAAATTATTTTACAAATTTTATAAACATACAAGTGTTTAACATAAAGTTTATTAATTCAACTTCATGAAATCACATGTTCAATAAACGTATCTTGAACAAGTAGCAAAATTTTGGATATGGAGAAGAAACATTAATACAATATTATAAACGGTTATTTCACCATATACCCCGACAAATTTTTTCTTGCACCATATACCCTTCAACTTTTGAAATTCACCATATACCCCCCACCTTTCAAAAATACATCGACTTCACCCTTAACTGACTAACGACGTTAAACTCCGTTAGTCATTAACCCCTAAACCCCTCTAACCCTAATTAACTAACCTAATTCTACCCCCAACCCTAATCCCTAATCTAATACCTAACCCTAACCCTAACCACCCCCTCCCCCACCCCTTACCCTTTCCCCCCATTGCACCACCACCCCAAATGCCCCCTCCCCACGCACCACACCCCATTCCCTCCCTGCACCCTCCCCACTCCCCCAATCGCTTCCCACCCCCTCGCATCCCCCGACTCGATTTCCCCTCACCTCCTCCGTCGAATTTCGGCCTCCCCTCCCCCCACCTAGCATTGATTTTCGATTTTCCCCTGTGCTCGAGTTTGGTGGGGCTTCGATTTTCCGGGCTCGAATTTGGTGGGGCTTCGATTTTCCGGGGCTCGAATTTGGTGGAGCCGTCGATTTTGGGCTCCAAGTTCGGGAGGTTAGATTTTCTAGGCGGTGGGGCGTCGATTTTCCTGGGCAGCAAGCACGTGGTTTGAGTTTCGTTTGTGGGCGGCAAGCACGACGGGAATGCGGGGGAAGGGGAGGGGGTCGGGGCTGGGGAAAGTGGACGTAATTGTACCGGGGAGGGGGGAGGGGGAGGGGGGGTCAAAGGGGTGGGGGGGGGAGGGGGTAGTGGTCGGGGGGTGGTGGGGGCAAAGTGGGGGTAAGGGTGGGGGGAGGGGTGGTTAGGGTTAGTGTATTAGATTAGGGTTAGGTTAGGATTAGGGTTTGATTTAGGTTAGTTAATTAGGGTTAGGGGAGGATTAGGGCCTAATGACTAACGAAGTCTAACAATCGCTTAGTGAAAAGGGTAAGTGGATGTATTTTTTTTTGAAAAGTGTAGGGTATATGGTAATTTGGAAAGGTTTGAAAGGGTATATGGTCTGAAAAAAAATTTGGGTCTGGGGTATATGGTGAAAAAACCATATTATAAACCATAAATCAAGTAATACATGGTGATTATGATCCTAAAGTGGATCAAACTTTGTTAAGGGCCTTAAGTTCTTGGAAATAGAATTCCCTTATCCCTTCATATACTCGACTACTCTCCAATCCCCACATTATAACAAAAAATGTTATGGAATAAGGGTCAAATTTTGTAAGTAAAGAAATCGAAGAACAAATAATAACAGACAAACGCACACAAGTTTTAATGTGGAAGGAACGAATCCCTCAATATTACTCAATCAAGGTTATACACCACACAAGTTGGATGACTATCACAATTGGGTTCCTCACACAATTTTTTTTTTTTTTTTTTTTTTTTGGGCCCTTTTTCGGGAACCCGTGGTAGATAATTTCCTCTTCGGTCGCCGCCTGTGGTCACTTCACCCAGAGGCCCAACAAGCTCCAACCCCCTCCCCCCAACAATATTGAAATTTTCTTCCACCAAGAATTGAACCTTTATAGCCTCTCACGGAGATGAGCCATACTACGACCCAGCTGAAGCTGGTGGGTTCCTCACACAATTGGTCGTAATAACACGACTCTAACAATGAGCCTATAAACTCCTATTCATAAGAGTCCGACTTGCTAAACCCTGGAATAACTAGAATTAGGAAACTAACAACCTTCATAGTATCAACCACTAGATATTATATAACGTACAAGTAGAATATCTTTCTAACTTTCCTAAATAAATTAAATAAGTAAATAGAAATACTATGAAACTAGGCAATAAATCATATCTACGAATTATTCCACAAAGAGGAAACAAGAAAGTTAAAACAAATAAAAAACAGTCGAAGCTTGGCGTTATTTATTTGCGGTCTGGTAAAGACAAAACCACTTATTGACCACACATAAATGAGTATTAACGCACACCTACCACCTTCTAGCTCGTTTCATTTACTTTATACATGTAGAATCTTATAATAAAAGCTACTATATTGGGCTTGTAATCCTTAAAAAAAAAAATTTGAGGAGTGCATTTACATCCAGCACCATGAAGCGGGTAGTGGGCTGTGCTAAAAATGGGAGTCCTTAGCACTTTTGAATTCTGGTACTACTTTTTATAACAGTGGTAGCAGCTCACCTGAAATATTTATGCAAAGACTTGTCGAATTTTTAGCCGATGAGTCCGATGGCCGTGCAACGATTTTCATGAAACCGACCTAGGAATTT